>PVKS010036580.1:0-19282 GCA_004027875.1 Aplodontia rufa
AGAATAGTTTTGTTGATTGTCAAAAAATAAGTCATAAAAAGCAGGGAATAAAATTTTAAGAAATTTTAAGCCACGGACTGAGATTACAACCAGGAAAACTCAAAGACTAATATTTATTGTTTAAAATTAATATTTAACAAAAGTTGTGAAAGTTTAAAGGGAATACAAGAAAGAGTGGGAAGATCAAAGTTGGCCAGTCAAACATGGGAAAATGTATTGAGGGACAAAAGCAGTGTGGGTGTGGCTCCTGGACACTGGGCCCTGTCCTAAGGAGGCCTGGATGTATGGGAGCCCGGCTGTGCACACCTGGACTGACCTGCAAGAGACACTTGGCTTTCCAAGTGCCTGCACCAGGGAGACCGAACCTCCTTCCACTTCCAAGCCAGTCCCAGCATGTTGCAGTTTCTGAAAAGCTATTTTTTTGTCCCCTCCCTCCAGCAAAATGAATTCAGTTCATCTTAATTTGATGCAGTTCTCATTCATTGGCTCTCTCTGGTGTGCTGAGTGGAGAGCCCCGTGGACATTGACCTCTAGGTGCAAGGTCAAAGCACCAGAACGCTTCCTGAGCCCCACCTAGAACGGCTTTGTGCCAGTGGTTCAGATTTCAAAAAATTCTAATAAAAATAAGGTGAATTAAATAAAAATTTCCAGTGTCACTGGATTCTTTGAGCTTCTCCGAGATTTCGTGGGACTTGCCCTTCCCCCGTCTCCCATGCTTTCGTGGACGATGCTTCTTTGTGCTCCTAAGGTTTGTTATTTAAAATCTGGTTCCTGAGCTTTTCTGCAGGAAACGAGAACAGCCCAGCCATGAGCAGGAAGGCTCCTTTGGGAAGTGGCAAGATGTGAGGTACTTACGAATTCATTGAACATTTCTGAAGAGAGGTTATGGATGTAGTGAGACAGGATGACTGCGCGGTCAAACAGGTCTCGGAGGGACACCTGGCAGTTGACAGCCCCGCTGGGACAGATGGGCAGAGAGGCCACGTTCTTGCACAGGAGGTGTGACACCAGCAGCAGCAGGAGTGACCCTGCTGAAATAGAAGCACGGGCACTCTTAGGCGGTCCATTCAGCTGAGGTCATCAAAGTGATACTGCCAGGACAGGCGCTTGCGGCCCCGCCCTCCCGCTCTTGATTTGGTGCTGTCCTGCCTGGGATGGGGAGCATTACCCCCTTCCACTGTGCCCAGTTCTAACTTTCTTTGCACGTATGCAGTTTGAGAGAGGTGTGGATTCCTGCATTTCTAAATTGCTCCCAGAGGTGTTCCTGTGCTCTGTAAACGTTTGGCTCCTAAATTAATTCTGAGCCAGGGTATCGAAGTCATTCTCCCAGGATAGTTTAATTCCCCGGGAGTTTCTGCAGTCAGTGTTTCTAGGAGTTTATGATGTTTTAGCTCAAGCTCTGATATCTGCATTTTGGACATGAACAAGAGCAGCATAGGTCGTCTGTTTTATCTTCACGCCTGAGAATAACAAACACATGGTTGCTCGATCACTAGTACTGACCTGAGGATCCCATCATTTCCTGGACACCACGGCCTGGGCTCAGTTCCTTGCATGACAATCCCATGCCACGCCTTGGCTTCATACTTTGCCAGAAGCTTAATTTTTTCCCCCTAGATTTGAGCTTCCAATTATCCTGTGTGTAGACTTTGTAATTATTATCAAAGTATATCGCCGAGACAGACAGCTTAGAGAGATTAAGCAACTTTCCCAAAGTTTGACCACTAGCAAGTCGGGGAGACAGAGGGCCAATACCCGTGGCCTGTGCACTTCACCTTGTCACATGGTGCGTGCCTGTGGGGTCTCAGCCTGCACCTGTGCAGCCACCACCCCAGCAGCATGAGGGTCGGTGTTTGCAGAGGATGGTACCGTTACCTTGGGAAGAACAGAGCTTTGCCTTTAATTATGTGATAGCAGAGGCCCTGGGAAGTTGGGTTTTTATCCACTTTCCCTGCCCTATAAAACTCCCACTTTAAAAATCTTTGACCATGATGTGGTTTCATACCAATTTGCTGTCTCAGCAGATAGACAGATTCAGACCTCTGAGATATCAATAATTCAAACCCATAGAAGGAAAGAAACAGCATGTAGCTACCAAATTAAAAATCACTTTGAACTTCAGTGACACGACTCCAGAAGAATTTGCTACAAAAATGTCTTTCTCAGAAAACCAAGTTCCACAGAACCTTTAATCAATGCAGTTGGAATTATCCAAGATGAAGCCATCAAATGTTAAAGATCTACCCATAAAAAAGTACCTAAATACAAATACCTAAAATAACTAAACATACCCAAAACATTGGTGTAGAATGTCATTAAACAAGCTTTCAGATGCACAATTAAAGTAATTTTGTGAGAGAATTCATAGTTCAGACAGACTTTTAGTTTTCTAAACATATGATGCTTCCAAAATTTTATTTTATGTATGTTATAAATTAAACGTGTAGCCAAATAGGTAGTTTATCATATGTGTGAATGAAATGTGCTTTGCATATAAGGGAAATTGGAATAGAGACTCTAGGAAATGCACACTTGGATAGATGTTCTTTAACTGTGAGGACATTTATCTACCATTTATCATTCTGAGAAATTGTCACAGTCTAAGATGAGGTCAAATAGAGCTCTGTGTTTGTTTGTCATTTTATAAACACATCTTATAGTTGTTCTAAATTATTTTGCAAATGGCACCACGAAAGAAAGGTGATTAGTTAGTACTAGCCTATTTTTGCTATAGAGGTGTCATTTGACTTGAAACCGATTGTCAAGGCTGAAGTGGACACACATCTGCTCTTCTTGTCCATATCATGGCTTCAGAATTGGAAGTTGCATCAGGGTTGATGCAAGTTGGCCCGTTCACATAAGAGACCTGGGGACCAGGACGTGCTAGTTTTTGCCGTCTGGAGTTGGGTCGAGTTGGATCCATTGACTCGTTTGATCTTACTCTAGTCCAGAGCTTCTCAACGTCAGTGATATTGGGGTTTTTAGCTGGGTGATCCCTTGTCCTAGGAGATGTGTACTGCAGGATGCTTAGCAGCATCCCACTGAACACCAGGTGCACCTCCTTGACCTCCAACACCTCAAGACATTGTGAAATGTCTCCAGGAGAAGCGGGGTTCAGCCTCCCCATTTCAGAAGCCCTGATCTGTCTACTGGGTCCTTGTGCAGTTGCTAAGTCAGTGACTAGTTGGCTCTTTCAGAGTCTGTAAGTCCCAAACGTCTAGCTCTTAGCTAAAGTGTGTGCTCCTCGCCCCACAGGAATGTTGGAAAAGCCAACAGCTGATGAGCTGCTGCACATACCTCTCCGAGGTGACCGCCGGCTGTCCATGATGGTGACCATCACAGGGACACTCTTCACCAGAGGAGACCTGGCAGGCTACAGCTTTCTCTGCCACAGGCATAGGCTTTATACACCTTTGACATCTTCATGAATATATTTAATCAGATGTTCTCCTCCCTTTCCCTGGCCATCATTTCCGTCACTGAGATTACCCCCATAATTTCAAACATCAAATAGTATTCTATTTCTTATTCATATTCAGGAAGACAACTGGCCAGAAATGAAGGATTTTGATTAATTAGACGGAAATGAGAGAAATGATGAAGGTGAGATGGGCAGACTAGTGTGGTTTAGAGGATCTGTAGAATGGTAGAAGTCTTTTACTTTAAAATTTACCTGTCACTGTGCAGTTTCTTGAACATAGAGCTTTCTAGTTCACTCAGAAAGTAGTCTCACGTATTTTCAATTATAAAATTTCTCGTTTAGGATTGCTAAGTGAATTAAGTTTCAAAATGTATGCAGTAAATACCAGGAGATACAGAATAAGGATTGAAAAGATAGGATTTTTGGCTTTCTGTTGCAATTTAGTTCAATGTCCTTATTTTTTTCTTGTATACATTGTTGTCTTCTTCTAAAAATGTCATATGTACATGGTGCTTTGTTTTAGAATGTGTTTTCATCTGCGTATTGTCTTTAATTTTAACATATGTGTGAAGGTCTATTATTACCCTCAGTTTACAGATTGAGAAATGTGTTGGAGAGGTTCAAAATGAGGGATATATAAGTAATTCTTCTATAGTGAAAACAAATCTGCAAAGCATTATTGCTTCAGTTGGGATTAGGAGGGATGTGAAAAAAGAGAGGATGATAGATCACTTAGCACTTAATGACATGCACCCATGTCCAAGATGAGCAAGAGCTCGTCCCTGACTCTAGAGAGCTTATTTTGGGGGAAGCAACATGGTAGTTTTTGATGGCAAACCCACACAAGTGCACACGGGCATTTGCCCACAACCTGGCATATGATGCAATAAGCCACCATTCTGGCCAATTATTTCCATTTTCTTTGAGGACAGAGGTGGATAAACTGTTATTAATTTATAATCAATCTACCTTCCCTGACCCCAAGTCACTCAGGGCAAGGTGACAAAATTCATCTTTCATGGGCTCCAAAGTTCCATTCCCCTTTGAGATTTCGTAAATGAAATGATTATAATGCATAAAAAGGAAGTTGATGACAATTTCCTTTAATTTTTAAGTCCATGCATCTAAAGCAGCCTGTGACCTTTAGCATCAGTTGTACTGTCTCTGAAGTCGACTGACAGATGACTACCGATGGTGTTTGTCTTCTGTAGATTGTCAGTGCCTGTGTGTGCCCTGACCATCAGCTGACCCAGGGCCCTTATGGAGACCTCAGAAGACTAACAATGACTAACCCTTGTGAAACTCTCTTCCTAATTGTCTTAGCTGAAGCAATGCTGGATGGTGAGTCACAGACTCGCAAATGCGGATTTGTAGGCTGTCTGAAAGCTGGGTCAGGGCATCCTCCTCCCCCCTGGACAATGGAGGTCTGGATTATTAAGAAAGCAGAGCAGTGTGGCAGAGAAATTAATGTTGTGTGCATGGCCCCTCCCGGAAACCTGAGAGCAAGAAAATCGTCCGTAAGAACCGACACTTTAGCCGGGATAAGAGTAATCTGAGAAACCCCGCGTTGTGTTCATTCAGCAGAGGCCAATTGATTTATTTGACTGCAAAGAGGTACACGTTTCTCTGAAAAGTTCATTGTGTGCATCCTTGCTCCTCCATGGTCCACATTTCCTCTGAATGGGATATTGCAAAATCTAAATAATGCAAAAGGCATGTTTTATGCAAAAAGCCTTCGTTGTGCTCTTTTTCCTGAGTCTTATGTATGTCACCGCTTTCCCCTTAATATTTGTGCTTCCTGCAGACCTTTCTCTTATCAAGCAGTGCCCTGGAATTAGAGCAATTAAGAAGGTCACTATAAATGCACTTGTCTTCTCTCATTTAAAAACCTCATTTGCTTGCCAGTTTTGGTCTGGTGGCTTGTGACTAACCTGAGAGCTGAGGTCTGACTCCTGTCAAGTGGCTGGATGAACGTCTCAGGTATGTTCAAGTTCTCATGCTGTTCTTGGTACGTGAAACTAATAAACAACCAGTCCACCTTTTCCTAAAGGCTCCAACTTTTAACATTATATGGCATCAAATTGATTTCATTCCTAGTTAGGAACAGAGCTTAATTGTTATGCATCCTCCTTTTATCTACTTTCATATTCAGAATAATTTCTCTTTTTCTTGAGTCGTTTGTGGGGCAGCACTTTTAAAAA
Source organism: Aplodontia rufa (assembly GCA_004027875.1). Classification (NCBI taxonomy): domain Eukaryota; kingdom Metazoa; phylum Chordata; class Mammalia; order Rodentia; family Aplodontiidae; genus Aplodontia; species Aplodontia rufa. Next base: position 5,623 of record PVKS010036580.1, read on the forward strand.
GCGTCACCTAACTTGAGAAGTGTCTGCTGGAAGAGTGGTGGATGTTAAAGGTAAAAGAGATTAAAAGTTAAAAAATCATCAGAGTAGATGGATCACAAGGGTATTTTAATTTACGGTGCTTATCAGGCATGCACAAATACACAGGTTCAAACCCCACCACCACATACACCATGAAGTTTCAGAGCAATGAAAGTCACATGAAATACTAAATAAAAATTGTTTCTTTTTTTCTCTCTCTCTCACCATCCCTCTCTTTAAAAAAATAAAGTAAAATTTTGAAATGATCAAAGGTGTATTGTCGATGGATTTAAAAATTCCAAATGATCATCTTCCAAATCAAAGAGAGAGAATAGCTGTCATTTCCAATACAACAGAACACATGAAGGACACTTTAGAGAAGGGTCAATGGTGGTTTCTTGAATGGCACCTTTTTCAGGACAAGTGAAGTGTAATGGCTTAATTATGTCCTGCTATGTAGATTAACTAAAAAGAACTCTAGCCTAACTTCATACATTTCAAGGCTCAATTATTTCCCCCTGAGTGCTTATATGCAATGCTTGTTTTTGTTCTCCAGAGGAGGGGAGATCACCAGTTTCTTTAAGTGACCTTGGACCCCAGTTCTTAAGCTGCCAGCGGAACCAGGAGGGCATAAGCCACGGTGGTAGCCCTTGGAAACTCCCCCTGAAATTCTTTCACTATTATTCACCACTACACTACTCATACCACTGGCCCTGGCATGCGTTAGCTTATCCTGAGCTACTCGTCACGGGCTGCTCCAGAATCACATATATCTTTGGAAAAATTGTAAGGCCTGATAGAAATCAATGCCCAATTAAGCAGGCTGTGTCCAGAGACACAGAGTTTCTTGTGGAGATTCACATTTCTCAGGTGAAAATGTCAAATATTTAGCTGCATGCTAATGATAAGTGAGGCAGATGTAATTTTCCTTGTGAAGATTTTTGTGCTTCAATATTGTGTGTGCATGCACATGTGTGCTCCATATCCAAAGGGAAATGGCTCTGAACCACACCCATATCCTGGGATCATTCACTCCATACCACTATCTATCTGCCTACCTGCCTATCATCTTACCTATGCATCTATATCTGTATGTATGTCCTATGTGTATGTATGTCTGTGTGTCTCCATCCATCCATCCACCCATCCATCCATCCATCTGTCCACTCATCCATCCATCCATCCATCTACCTGTCCATCCATCCATCCATCTGTCCACTCATCCATCCATCCATCCATCTACCTGTCCATCCATCCATCCACCTGTCCATGCATCCATCCATCCATCCACCCACTCATTCATCCATTCATGCATCCATCCGTCCATCCATCCATTATTGTTATTTGATAGGAAATGTGATTCTGAATTGTGCTTACATTCAGGGATAACTTTAAATTTTATAATTTAAACTTTTAATTAGCCCAGTCCCACAAAACAAAATGGAAAACTATAGAAATAGATTATGGTCTCTGAGACGGCAGAACTAACAGGCATTAACTCTTGAGTTGCTGCCCTGTGATGAGCATGTAGGGGACCCCAGATGAGGAGATGGAGAGTCTGGAGGAATTAGGGCACTTGGGGACCAGGGTAGCAATCTGTGCTGATCTGAAAGGGGCAGTGTTGATATTGAATAACTCATGGGGCCATGCACCAGCTGGCTCACTGCCACCTGTGTCCTTCTCCATGGCCAGTTTTTCTGCCTGCATTCAGAGTGCAGACTGAGAAGTGGGCAAGTTCTTCAGTGGAGGACCTGTCCTCCATTCCAGCCTGCACACCACACCTACTTTTTCTCTGTGAGAATTTGTCTAAAATGTTTCTTGTGTCATGCATTTATCCTTTTCTCCTTCTTTATTTATCAAATGCAATGTTTTGCTAGTGAAATATGTACTTTCACACTCAGGGATTGTTCAGCAAAGCTCCTTATCACTTGGAGTTGATAAGGAAGGAAATGGACATATAAATAAGAATTAATGCTGTACTGATGAAAAGCGATTAAAATATGTAATGGCAGTCTCTTCAATGATGGGGAATGTGAATCTTCACAGGGACTCTGACATCTTCTGAGATGAAGTGGATCACAGAATCTGGCACTGGAGATTGTAATATGAGTTATTTTTAAGTGTAAAAAAATTGGTGAAAATACAACTGTAGACAAAAGAGGAAGGAAGTGTGAGTGTGTTAGCTGTTTCAGGGTTCATGTCAGGGAATGAAGTGACACAGCTGATTCTTTCAATACAAGAAAATACTTCAATCCATGACACAAAACTATGATTATGACCATTAGAAAACGTGGAAACGATCGCAACCTTCTAATTTGTAATGAGGAAGCACACGCGCACGCGCACACATACACATACGCATGCACACGTGCGCGCACACACATGCGTGCACACACACACATACGCATGCGCACACGCACACACATGCACACACAGATACACACAATAAAAGACACTCAAATGAACAAGAAGGGAAGTGCCAACAGCAGAAAATATCAAATTCAGTGTTAGCCTAAAATCAAGCATCTTTAGGGATACATTTACTTCTTTTTTTATTTTAATTTTTATTTTTGAACAACCATACAAATTTTTACCAAAATAATGTAAAATGTGTATAGTTTCTGGATACTGGAATTACCCCCAGGAGTGCCCCCCCCCCCCCAGTTTCCCACCCGTATCCCTCCCTTCCCTTACCCACAATTTCTCTAAAAAAATATTAGGCTGTATAACATTACACCTTATCTGGACTTAACTCATGATAATAGACCACCTTTCTCAATGGCCAGGGTCTAGTTCCAAACTCCACAGATGAGTGGAGATATTCGACCCTTGGTTCTCTGGGTTAAGCTGATTTTACTAAGCATAATTTCTTCCACAGTCATCCATTTCCCTTCAAAGGCTGCAATATCATTGTTTCTAATTGCTGTGTAAAATTCCATGGTATATATGTACCACAGGTTTTGGATCCATTCATCCAGTGAGGGACATCTGGGTTGTTTCCATAATCTAGCAATAGTAAATCAAGCTGCTATGAACATAGATATTGCTGTGTCACTATAATGTGCTGATTCTAAATCCCCTGGAAAGATACCCAGGAGTGGAATAGCAGGGTCGTATGGTGGGCTCATCCCTAGTTTTTTGAGGATTCTCCACACTGCTTTCCAGAGGGGCTGTACCAGTCTGCAGCTCCACCAACAGTGAAGGACTTGTTTTCTATAAGAACAGCGAGCCCCAGTTAGATGCTCAGATGCATGAGATACATCTTGTAGGGTAGAACAGATTTCTTTCCTTGCCCATCCTTGTGCATGGCCAAGACCTGTACAACAAATGAGAGACTAACAGAGAAAAGTATATATGTTTATTTAGTATACTTTTTATACAACAAGGAACAGAGAAACAGGCATTTTTACACTTAAGCGTGATGAGGCATGAACAGTTGTGCAGAAGTATGACTGCAGAAAAGGTGCTGTGATCTGATGCATCCAGCAAGTTCTGTCTGTTTAGATTCTTCTTGGTGTCTCTGTCTTTGAGGACAAGGCTGTCCTTTTCCTCTGGGTATGGGGAAGGCACCTCTGGAATGGAGCTTCTTATGACCTGCTTCAGGAGAAGATCAGAGAACTCTTCCATGACCTGCTTCAGGGGAGAAGGGTGGGAGGGGTCAGAGAGACCTTCCTGAATGTGGGCTTTTCTCAAATGCTAAGGTGCCATAATCTGGGCTTGCCTGTCCTGATCCCCAGTGGTCTGAAGCAGAGTTGCTTCAAAGCACAAGCAGTTAGGGGTGACTTCATCTGCTGAGGGCCTTTGCTCATGGCTGAGGATGTTTCTGACTGTCATAGCTGGAGGTAGAGGTGCCCTGGCATCTGGCAGGTAGAGGCTAGATGAGGAGCTTCTACGGCACACAGTGCAGCCTTCGAGGTAGAATCAGGAGTCCTGCTCCTGAGAACCCTGATTGAAGCGAGGTGCCTAAGAGATGTTCAGGTACTGAGATCCACATACCCAGTCATGTAAAATTCCTGGAGGAACACGTGTGTTAATGGGCAAAATGTCAAAGCACGATGCTTTCTGTATATGCAACTAGCAATGCAGCTAAGCCTGTCAATAATCCTTTGCCATTCAATAACAGGAGAAAATCGGAAAGCACAGGTTAAAGAAATGCTAGCACAAATTAACCAGGACCCCGGAGTAGGAGACATTGGGTGGCCTGTATTTCAATCGCCTGTAAGACATCTGCAGTGATCGGTCCCGTTGTGCTGGGCCATTTTTGGAAAACAAGAATACTCAGAAATAATACCTAAGTGGTTCAGTTTGTTTTGTTTTCTGTAAACCGTCACCTGTGGTCATTTAATTGCTGTGTGTGCTGACTTGTGGTGCTCAGCCCTCTGCTCCTGCCCCAGCTACAGCTGCTCCTGTCACGCCCAGGAAGAAGAGCCCTCTGTTTCTGTCCCTCTTGCCTCATCTGAGCTGCCATCTCAGACACGTCAACCTGTATGTCTTCAAGCAGGATCATGCTGAATTATTCAAGAAAATCCTCTGTGATTCATCTTCTCTCGCAAATCAATAGCGACTGTTGCCCACACAGTTGTGTGTGTTTCCTTTTCTTCCCCTCCCTGGCAACACATTCACCCGGTTGGTATGTGGCAATTATTCTGCATCTATAACCTCCATAAAATTCTCTTTCTTCCTCTCTCCAGGTTATCTTGACCTGGATATCCATAATTGATTCTCTCCCATTTTTCTCCTGCCTACGTCCAATTCAATTCAATCTGCGTGCTCATCGAGATTAATCGCCCTGAAGGACAACTTCCAAACAATCTCTGATTTGTTTAAATCATAGTACTTGAGAGTCAGAGGAGCTATGGGGCAAATCTGACCAAATACCATTTTTACAGATGGAAAAAATGAGGATGGCAGATGGAGTTGCTGGAATGGCCAGAGAGAGCATCAGCTACTGGTTTGGAATTTCTTCCGCTGAACTCTGCACGCACCCACCAAGACCCTTCTGCGGCTAATGGAAAGTCTGGGTGAGCAGATGAGGATGTGATCTTGAAGACATGTCGAGAAGCACGATGTTAGTTCAAGGAAACATGCCAAGGAAACTGGGTGCCCAAAGAGAGAGCAGAGCACTGGAACATTTTAGACAATCCGGGGCCTATAAGGCCACACTGCCACTTCCAAGAGAGGTGGAGTGTGATTCTGAGTCACATTATAAAAACAAAATGTTTGTTAGACCATTTCTTAACGAGTGATGCAGGTAAGGAATGAGAAGCTATTGATTTTTTTCCTCTTCAGATAGGTCTTTGATTTGTCTGCCATTTTTGTTTCGAGGAGTCCTTTTGCGGATGCGAGTCTTGCGTATGTCATAAAGTCCTCATTTAACTTCTTTGCTTGTCACTTCTATATCATTAGTGGAATGAAAGTCACAGAATTCTTGTAGATTAAGAAAAAGATAAAAGGTTATCTGTCGACTGCTTGAGAGAGCAGTATTATTATTGCCATTATAGGTGACGTGGCATTTGAATGCTCTCTCCTGCAGGCCATTTGTAGTCCCACCTTACACGGTGCCTTAATAGAGGAGAAGGAGGGCGTTTCTTCCTGAAAAGGGCATCGGTTTCATAGGCAAGGGATGTAAGGAACAGCTTCCGATGATAATGGCAGGATAAGTGGTAGTCTTTACTTTGAGGTGCAGAGAAAATGTCCTTTGGAATAAGTGAGAACCACAGACTCCACATATAGGAGGAAGCTAGACAATGCTTTCGTGTTTGGCTTATGAAAATCTTCAAGTACATCAAGTAAATGGGAAGACACTTTGTGAAATCACCGTCTAAAACGCTTTATGCGAGTGAATTTTAACCATGGATAACTATCCATATAATTCAATATAAACAGAATTTTAATGTCCGAGTATCAAGAGAGAAGGATGTTTCCCCCTTTTCAAGTAATTTTAAAAAGCACTGGTTGCATCTGTTTGTCTCGGTCTGTGCTGGTCAGCTTTCTGTTACCTGAGGTACTCAACTTAAAAAGACAAAAGGTTCATTTCATTTCATAGCTTTGAGGGTTTCAGTTGCTGATGGATTGGTCCTGTGAGGCCCAGGTTGGGCAGCACATCTCAGTGGGCAGGCATAGTGGACACTCACCTCCTGCTGAAGCCAAAGAGAAAGAGCAAGGGGTCAGATGCCACTGTCCCTTTGAGGACACGCGCTCAGCATCCTAGACTCCTGCTGGACCCCATGGGGTAAAACTTCTACCTCCTGGGAGTGTGCAGTCTTAGGGCTGGGCCTCTAACACCTGGGGTGTGGGGAACATGTAAGATCCAAGACATAACAACCTAGATCTTACGTTTTTTCAGAATCTTTAAAATTTTAGCTTACATGTTAGCAGGTCAATAGTGACAAGCAGTCATGTGACCGTTACACCTTGAAGGCCCTCAGTGATCGTTAGTGGACTTCTGAATAATTTTTACTTTCTGAGTTACTTGATGACCCAAACAATTTGAACAGAGTGAGACCTCCCCATCATGATCCTTAACACGCTCACAGGTGGGGTGATTTTATCAACATCACTTGAATATTTAAACTTTAAAAACCATGTAAGTCACTCTTCCCACTGTCTGTGTGTGTTGGAGGGCAGTGGATGTATGCGTGTATCTGTTCTGAACTGGTCAAGTAATTTTAATAATCTTGCAAAAATTTACAACACAAAAATACACTTTAATTTCTCACTAGGGGCTCACAATTTTTAGATGTATCTTTAAAAATAGTATTTCTAGCAATACAAGTCAAAATAAAACTCCCACAAAGATAATAATGTTGCAGCTTTAAATTACTCTGTAGGAAGACCCAGGATGTGAAAGTGGAAATAAGACAATTTCTGAGGAATTGAAAAATTTTATACAAGATTAAAAATAAAAGGTAGGATAAAAATAAAAGGTAAAAGGCAAGGTCCAGATAGCTTCTTCTTGCTCAGGCCCGTTTCCACTGATAATTGTTTCTTCAAAGGTTAAATTAAAATGTCCACCTACAGAATATTTGTATGCTTAAAAAATTCATTAAAAGTGGGATATTCCTTTCTCTTTGGCCAAGTCCTTAATGAATATATTTGCATTTAATAATAGCACCCCTTTCTTTTGAGCTTTCCTGCTCATTTTCTCTGTCTTTACCCTAAGCAGCTGGATTTCCAAGGTTAAGACCAATGGTTTTGTGAAAATGCCACTGGTTTGTTCTTCTTTAAGAAAAAGAGAAAGAAAACCTCAGATATCTTTTCTTGTAGTACATTTCAATGTTTTTCCAAGCATAAGGATTTTTATCATCCTGAACAGAAAACCAAAGTGCTGTTGGAAATGTGAAAAACTTCATTCTGTTTTCTCCCTGTCAGTAGACACATTTTTGCACAGTTCCTAAACCTTATCTTCTAGAAAGGGTTATGATTTTTTGAAGGAAGGAAGAAGTGTTTCTTCAGAATGAATTGTGTGTCAGTGCTAAGGAGCCACCTGGACCTCTGTCAGCATCACTGGATTAGGGGAAGCAGCTTTGAGTTCTATTAGTGCCATCTCTGAGGTACCTGGCCGGTACCTGCTGATCATGGCCTCTTGGTCGCTTGTGTTCGCCAGCTTCTGTGAATGATGTGTGCTGGTTGTGGAGGTGCCTGGTGCCTGTTTGCTCCACATTCCCTTCTGTTCTAATTTAGTTAATACTTTTTACTCAAGCAGTAACATAATTCTTCACACTGTACCTCAGGTGTTGCTGGCCACTGGCAGATTTCTTTCTTTCTTTTTTTTCCCCAACATCAAAACTGTTTCTAAAAATATTTCTAAACTGAATAACTTTGGTCACAAGTATTGCAAAGGAAAGACTATCAAATAATTATTTCATTTTTTCCAGAATCTTGATCAGGGTCAGCAAACTTTTTCTTGAAGAACTGGATGGTAAATACATGGGGCTTTGTTAGCCAAGAGGCAAATATTAGGTGTGTAGTTACATAGTGCCTTAACAGTTCATTATTTAAAATTGTAAATACTACTCTAAGCTCATGGGCTGTAAAACAGCTGCTAACTTGGCTTTTGTTTACAAACTACAGTTTGTTAACCTTCTGCCTAGATCAAAAATTTTAAGCCCACGATCACTTTTCATTTGGTTTTATGGCTGTTTATACTTTGTGAAACCTGACTCTATGTCTATAATGGGCAAAGCAAACATTCAGCTTAGTGCTTTCCATTTTAATTGCTAAGGATCACCGTAACATAGTTTGATAGACTTTTCATAAGAATCTGTCAATCAGCTTAAGTTATAAAATTAGGCTGGGCATTGTAGAGATCCAGCACAGGAGGAGAAATGTTAAAGCAATTGTAATTCCTTTTCTTTTTTCTTTCCTGTTTTGAATGGACTTTTGGTACAGAGGTAGGGTTAGTCGTTCTTTGCATTTCAAAATGCATTGACATTGCTGGTCTGAGCAAAGCAACTCTAATGTTTCCATCTATCTAATCTACCTTCTGTAACCCCTTATTCACTCCCCTTATGTTCCTTTTCCCATAAACAGCCATTCTAATAAATTTGTATGGATCTGTATGTGATACTGTAAGCTGTGTATTCTTGTTATTTATAAATATGTGTAATTTTGCTTTGAAGGTGTTAACTTAGCGATCTGAACATGATCTTTACCTTGGACATTCTTTACTCACATGTAAAAGATGCATTCAAGTCACTATGCATACATCTAGTCTGTTGTTTTAACTCCTTTACAATACTTCATTGAGTGCTTCACATTGTACCTTCCCAATCTTCCAGATTGCTCCTGCTCCCAAACTCAATGTAAAGAATGCTGTGATAAATATTTTTTATGTGCCCTTATGTGTGAAGGAGTGATAGAAAATTCTCTTGGAGTCCCAGTGACTCTTGTGAATTCAGACTCCCTTGAACTGTCATGATGTGCAGTGTAGTACAGTGACAATACACACTGAACATACTGAAAAGGAATGAAGCAGGAGAAGTTTAATTCAGAGTGTGATACCAGTGGTTATTCTATAGTCGCCAACTTTAAAATGGGCATCACGGTATTTGAGTTCTTGTAACTCTTTAGTGGTTGCCATAGAGATTGAAATATATACTCAAAACTCTTCCTAGTTACCATAATAGTGTTTTATTTCACATAGAACAACCACAGAGGTCCATGTACTTTCTTTATCATTTATGATATCATTTTCATATGTACTTCCTGAATATTTGTTATAAAACTCACTAAACAATGCTATAGTTTTGCTTTGAACATTCATATTCCTTATATAGAACTTGAGAAATTAATCTTATATATTTAACATTTTGGGTGTTTTCCATTCTTTCCTAGAGGTTCAACTTTACCTCTAGTATCATTTCCCATTAGACTAAAATCTTTCTTTAGTGTGTCTTATATAGAAGGTGTACTTTGACAAATGGTTGTATTTTTAAAAATCTAAAAATGTCCTTTTTTTGACCATATCTTTGAGGATTACGGTTTTTAGATTTAAAAATTCATATTTTAATTTCAAAATTCTTAATTTTTATTTATTTTATAATGTAATGAGTAATTTTTAAGTTTTTAATTCTTCCAGTCTTAAATGCTTGCCTGAGTACTAGTCAGCATCTCAGGGGTGCAAAGCATCACCATTTTTTTTTGAAGTATCAATTTGTTTTTTTTAAGTTATTTTCAATACTCTATGTGTTGTTCCAATGTCTTCTGATATCCATAATTGTGGGTAAGAAGTCAGTTGTTACCTAATTGCATTTCTCTTATTCATAATATATTTTTTTGCTGTTTTCCAAAAGTTTTCTATTTTCATTTGATTATTATGTCCTTATGCTTTCTTTAAATTTACTCTACCTAAGTTCCATTGAGATTGTTCTATCTGTATATTTGTTATGTTCACAGTTTTGTTTATTATTTATTTGATTTTTCTTTTTTTTTGCTTCACTTCTCTTCTCTTCTGTAAATTGAACTTTTTGTTTTTGTCACACAGATGCCTGGGACTCTTTTCATTAAAACATTTCTTCTTTGCTCTTCAATTGGATAATTTCAATTATCCTATTTTCAAGTTTTCTGACTCTATTTTGTCATAGCTTTTTTTGCTACTAAGCTGCTTCTGTGGTTTTTTTTTTTTTTGTTTTACAAATTAACTTTTATAGTTTTCTAGAATTTAAAAATATTTTGCATCTCTTTTCTCTGCTGAAATTCCTACATTTTCATTCCTTACCAGTATTTTGCTGTTGTATTATTTGATCATAATAATAATTGTTTTAACATCTATTTCTAACACTTCAGTCTTCTCAAGATTGAAATAGGTTAATTGTATTTTCTTTTGACACTGAGTGACATTTTCTTATTTCTTCATATGTCAAACAATTTTGGATTGTTCTCTTGACATTGTAAATGATATATTGTGTTTGGATTTTGCTATAGTCCATGAAGCTTCTTTGGTTGGCAAATAATGAAGACAAGTTCAAGCCTGAAACTCCCTTTCTTAAGTGTCAGCTTAAATCTCAGTTCAGATTTTTACTCCTTAGCTGCACCACTTGGCATCTGACACAAACGTGTTCGTAGACACGTACATGTCAAACAGAATTTGGGGCTCTATCTGTTTCCTTGCTTGGATTCTTCCTTCTTTCACTTCCCAGGAGCTAAATAGCTCAGAATAACTCTGGGGCTTCGAATGGAGGTTTAGCCACTTAGCTTAGCATCACTTCAGACTTCTCTTAGGCAACGACCATAGAATAAGAAAAAAAAATCACTCTTCCCCACTTTATTTTTTGAATGTTGATCATCCTCAAGAAGTTCCCTGCTTTTGGTGTCACTCTCCAGAGTGTGGAAGTGGGTTTCAGTATGTCCAATTAGGTTTTTTTCTTTCTTTTTCTTCTTCTTCTCTTTTTTCCCTCATTTCCTTTCCCTTCCTTTTCTCTTTTCGTGTCTTCCTTTATATCATCTCCTTCCTCCTCCTTTCTCTTCTCCTCTTCCCCCTCCTCTTTTCCTCCTTTTTTTTTCTTTACTTTTCCTTCTTTCCTTAATAGTTGATAGCAGAAGGATAGGACCTGGTAGAAGATTCAAGTTTATGAAAATATGATAATAATAAATCATCCTTTGAAGTCCCCTCCTCCCTTTTATTTATAATTAGGTAATGGAAATAGAATAAATGGCTCTCAAAAAGAAGGAATGAGCTGGAGAAATTTGTGATTATATATCTTCTACTAAGAGCTTAAAGTAGTAAGAAAAGTGTGCATGTGAGTTCACATAGCATAGATGTCCTTGTGCTCATACATTTTTGTATATATATGTGCATAAATATAAATTCACTTATATATGTATATTTGTATGGATAGTTCTCCCTCCTTTCTTCCCTTCCTTTCCCTTCTTTCCTTCTCTACTACTTTCTGTCTTTCTCCTATGATTTTTTTAAATTGTTGCAGTATAGTTACACTCCAGTTCATTAGAATTCATTGTGATAATTTCATACACACACAAAGCATAATTTATTCAACTTCATTCCTCAGTTCTTTCTCTTTCCTTCCCCTCCTCCTCTTTCTTGTCTCATACCTTTGTAGGTGCCCTGTCTTTTAGGATGGACCATTAGGCCAACCTCCACAAAATGTGGTCATTGGTATAACCAGGTGGCTGGTGCAGAGAAGTGCTAAAGCCCCATTTCATCTGAAACAGCTTGTGTGCACTAAAGGTTGCCTATTCTCTCTCTTCACATGGGGATCAAAAGGAGGAGGAGGCAGGGCTAAGTGGTGTGGTTCATAGTGCAAGCTGAGGGGCTCATCCTGTGAGGACTGGGTGAGTGGTGTGTGAGGTTCTCCAAGCAGCTTGAGGAGGGGAAAAGTCTGGGTGTTCATGCATGCATATCACTGAGGTTCACACCAGCCCACTCAGCCCCAGTGTAAAATCAGGGGGATGCACCACAAAGTGAGGGTCCTACTGCCCACTGCACAGAGACCTGACATTTAGACTCCAGTTGAGCTTTATCATTACTTTTGTTCCTTCCTTTTCAGAGTATAATCTTATAAGAGGAATGAAAATGCCACACCATAGAGAGTGACATCAGGAGACAATTTAACTTTCCCTTTTTCTCTGAAAGAATAAGTGTTTTTAAGAATACACGCACATCTATGCACATACCTAAAGTGCAACTGAGAGATATCTACTAACTTTTGTCCTTAGGGTTGTGACAGAGTTATGAGGACCTATCCCTGTTGTCCCTGAAGGAATGGATGCTTTCAATTTGCTTTTTTTTTTTTTTAAATGGGACACCTCAGGTTCTAAAGACTTTGTGGAGCTACAAATAAAGACAGCAAGCTTGGCCACATGTCATACTTCCATCTCTGTGACACAGTTTTGAGCTCCTTGGAGTGCCTTGTAAATGCAAATTCTGTCTGAGATGGCTGCTGTTAAAAGTGTCCATTTATTGTGCAGTGCATATTTTATTTTAAAGTGATTTTATTGGTTTGTGGCATCATCGATGGAATTAAAGAATGAGTCACACATAGTAGGAGATTTATTATTTCTTCAGTGCATGTGTTGACCTTAAAGTTATAAGAGTTTCACATTTTTTTTAAATATATTGACTGTGTTGCAGCTGGTAGATGCTTATGGGGTGACCAGGTCCGGGTCTCTCTCATTCCTTTTGCTTGGTCACAAGGAATGAACCACATCAGACTGTGGCCTCTTCTACAGCTCCCAGGAAGACGAGACCTCAGTCTCCCTAGTGATTCATGCGCCATGCTCAGCAAACCAGACTGCTGGAATTTCTTGTGCACACCTCGCAGTTTGAACTAACCGGTTTTTTATTTTTTATTTTGTTTCCTCCTGTTTTCCACAGTCAGAAGACCTCTTTAATAATCCCTAACACACTTGAAGGTAGTTTTTAGGGGACCAAGGACCTAGTTTTCCTTAAGGCACACATTCTTAAGCATTTAACATCTCTCCTGTGTCCCACTTTCCGTTCCTTCTATCTCCTGCTTATTTTAGTATATGAATTAGTTATTATCAAGCTTTATATTTTTCAAAGCACTTTCCTTGCTTGCATGCTTTTACTTGATTTTTCCCAGCACCTTGTGATACACAGGAATACAAGGTGTTCATTAGCTCTGATTACAGAGGAATACATCTGGGAGGAGAGTACAGTGATTCCAATGTCAAGTGCAGGTTGACAGAAGGCGGGAGTGAGAGCCCAGGGGAAGCGTGTTGGCGCAACGTGACCGCCAAGCACGGCGAGGTAGATGTAGGCACCTGAATGGTTTTCCTTCACAGGTGCATTCATCTTGACATCAAAGCAAAGCCTTGCACTGTTCCAGGCTCTTCCATGTTTGGCTTGACCACTGAAGGGGGTTGGTGCAGAAATGCTGTTAGCACACGGGTGTACAAGTGCCGTGCCTTCCAGGGAAGTGAGCTGTCTGTCCACATTGGGGTGCGGTTCTCCTCGTCCTTTCTGCTCCACCTCCAGGCTGCCATGTCCCCTCTGTCAATGTCCTTCTTCCACTGGGCACACAGCGGAAAGAGGAGATTCACCACACCCATGGCTGAGAGGTCAGGGATAAAACTGGACCCCCAAAAGCTAATGGTACCTCCATTTATCTAGACCTCATAGATGTAAGTCATTTTCCCATTTTCCCACTGAGAAATGCTG
>PVKS010036581.1:0-19263 GCA_004027875.1 Aplodontia rufa
GAGGATCTCAAGTTCAAGGCCAGCCTCAGCAACTTAACAAAACTCTGTCTTCAGGCTGTGTATAAGGTGTACATAAAACATAAATGAATTTCGTGGTAGGCTAGGCTTGGGTCTCATTTCCAAGATAAATATACATAGACACATTCAAAAATCCAGAACACTTCTGGTCCCAAGCACTTTGGATAAGAGATATTCCACTTGTATCATTTTCAGGTTTTTTTTTTTTTTTAAGGATTGAACCTTGAACCAGGGGCGCTTAACTGAGCCACATCCCCAGCCTTTTTTTATATTTTATTTTGAGACAGGGCCTAAGTTGCTGGGACTGGCTTTGAACTTGCGATCCTCCTGCCTCAGCCTCCGATCCGCTGAGATTCAGGCGTGCGCCACCTCGCCCAGCTCATTTTCACATTTTTAATGGGACGAACATGACCCGCTTGGCTGTGTCACGCCACGTGCGGTCGGTGATGTCCATCTGCGTTGACAGCTCTGGCCTCCACCGTGTGACTTCACCGAAGTAACAAACTGTTGTCTAGCAACGGGTGTCAGCTGCTTCCAGCTGTGGCCATGGCAGCGCTGCTCTGCGCTTGCCCTGTGCCCACGTGCTTGCCGATCAGGATTTAGACCAGGGAGTCTGCTAGGGAAAGGGGCATGCACATTTTCAGACTTCCTACGCATTGCTAGATTGTTCTCAAAGGTGGTTGTCAACATCAGGGCTCATAAACTGTCCTTTTCCCTTTTACCCAAGGCAAAAAAAAAAATGTTTCTGCCTATTTCTAGTTTCCCCAAATAAAAGGATTAAACTCCATCTACTTGTGCCTGCCTGGCCCAATCCACTTCCCAGACTCTCCCTCCCCAGCTGGGTCTCTTATGAGTTTCCGCCATGTCCTGAGGCAGCTGGCGCTCAGCACAATAACCAGATCGAGGAGGCCAGGAGGTAGCATGGCAGTGACTCTGGAGGCCACCGATGTAACTGTAGATTTTCTCTTTGGCTGTGTGCTATTGGGCAGATCACTTCACCTCTCTGAGCCTTTCCTCACCTGTGAGGTGAGGGCACTAACCGTAAGTGACAATAGGAAAGTCATACGATTAAGTGAGGAAGCGTGGAAACGCAGAGCGACTCGCTGGGAGAAGCTCGGTTAACCCCAGAGTCCACAGGGAACTGGCAACTTTGAATATGGCGACTTTGGTTGTAGGGACAGAGACTCCAAGTCAAGCCAGTTGAAGACAAACTGAAATTTATTGGCCCACGTGACCAGGAAACCTGAGGGGGTTGCCCGCACATGTGTGGTTAGACCCAGGGGTTCTACTGACACCGCCAGGAAGCTGGGACACTCCCCTCCATGACACCTTCCTTCTAGGTTGAAGGAGGCTGTGGGAATCCACCTAGGTCAGGAACAGCTGTGAACGGAGCTTCTCCTCCCAGCTCCGCATCCCCAGGGCTGCTCTTCACCTCCCAGGCTGCCTCCACCTGAGCCCTCGTGGTGGCCAGAGGCGAGGGCGATGGCCGGGGTCCACGTCTGGTCATGGGCTCACCTCCGGGGGTACAGGCCGGCCCATCAATCTCCAGACGGAGGGAGAAGAGGATCCCGGAGGAAAACGAGAAACCCCCAAAATAAGGGCCCAGGGATCCCGGTCAGGCCAACACGAGGACCAGCACCCTCGCCCCCCAGAACACAGAACGTCTGCACCAGAATCGCAGTCACGGCCCCACCCCAGACCCATGGCGTCAGGAGGAGTCAGGGTCCCAGTGAGCAGGACCTGCAAGCACCAAGGGCACATCTGCCTTGGGAACACCCTGGGCTGCACACTTCTCAGCCTCCTAGACCGTCTGTTTATTTGTTTGGTGCTGGGGATTGAACCCTGGGGGCTCTACCTCTGAGCCGCATCCCCAGGCCTTTTTATTTTGACACAGGGTCTCGCTAAGTTGCTTAGGGCCTAATGGCTGAGGCTGGCCTCGAACTCGCAACCTTTCTGCATCAGCCTCCGGAGCCGCTGGGAGTACGGGCATGGCTCGAACTTCTCCAAGACAAGGACACGCCATGGTGGCCCTCCGCACCCTGCCGCCCGAGGAGCCGGGACTCCAGGCACTTAGGCCACAAAGGGCGAGGACTTGAAGAGCACTGGAGGTCCTCAGGGCCACCTCTTGCTGCAGGGACAGACTGAGTGCCAGTGGGGAGGAGTCTTGCTGTGACATCCCGCAGCGTTCACAATGCTCCGCTCCGCTCTGCTGCCATCAGCCCGCTATGTCACGGAGCGGCTGCTCTTCCAGGGACCACCTCATGGGGAGGTGTGCTGAGCCCTGGCAGCACCAGCCCGGGTCAGAACCTCACTCCAAAGGCACCAGTGTCCCGGCCATCATCTGCTGTCACTCACAGTACCAGGCCAGGACCTTCGACCCCGTGGCTCACGGAGACACCCACACCCACACACGAAGAGGTGTTCAGAGGCTCTCTGATCCCCCACACTCGCACACGCGCACTCCCACACTCAATGCGCAGGCAGGACCTCGCCCAGCCCCACCCTCGCCGGCCTCCAGTCCCCTGGGCCTCAGAGCCAAGAGCACTACAGACCACTCCGGCCTTTATTCTATCACAAACAGTAGGGTGGACCACAGAGGTTCATTCTCAGGCTGCGTCAGAAGGTGCAGAGTGTTGGGGGGACACACACTGGCCCCAAAGTGACAATAAGTTAGGGGGGATTCTCAGGCTGTTGTCCGGCTGGAGTCAGGGCAGGGCACCCACAGGAGCCCCCCAAAGCCACTTCCAGCTGCCCAGCTCAGCCGGCCCCGCAAGGCTGGTTCCAGGACGGACACGACCCCAGCTGAAACACAGCAGGGCGGGGGACACAGGGTGGCTGTGGGTCAGGAGGTCAGGAAGGGGTCCTGCAGGAGGGCCAGCAGGCCCAGGGTGACACTGAGGCTGGGGGCCGCTTACCAGGCCTTCGGTTAACTCCTACAGGTTCTCATAGTCCGGAAGTCCCTCTTCTTCTTCATCCCCCACCTCCTGGGAGCTCAGGGCAGCTGTAGGGAAGGGGAGGTTGGTGTCCAGCCCGCAAGCCACCCAGCTTCTGTCCCTGCCCCCATACACACCAGGCTTGGTTCGCGCCTCAGACTGCAGCTCCTGGGACACATTCACGTACTCCCGGCTCCCATCTGTGGGGACAGAAGGAGGGACAGCCATGCCAATGGAGGCCAAGCCACACTGAGGGAGTGTGGCCGGGCAGGGGACCCCAGACAGGAATGGGTCGTGGGCAGCTGTGGGGCGGAGGGGTCACAGGGTGGGTACCAGGGAGCCCCATCACTCACCCAGAGAAGCTTCTGCGCTCTCCCCGCTCTCGGGGACATTCACGTAATCTTCCACTGTGGAAAGCCATCGAAGCCCACCCACCCCCAACACTGTTGTCAGGCACCTTCAGCCACCGATCCCCGGAGGCCCCCAGTTCAGGAGTCTAGGGCCTCGGGGTCACCCTGAGACTCCCAGTACGAGCCACCCAGTGTCAGTTCCACAGGGACGCAGAGAATGTCCTGAAGGAGTAGTGTTAGTGCCTGGGCGAGGGCCAAGGAGATGGACAGAGGGACCAGGACAGGGGGAGGAGACGGTGGCAGTGCGGGACCCCACACGGCCTCCATGTGCAGCAGGGGCAAGGGCAGCTGGGGCACGCGTGGAGGGCAAGCTCACACACCTGCCCTAGACGGCTCCCCAGGATCGCCCGCTGCTGCCTGTGCCACTCCTTCTGGGTCCCTCTGTGGTACTTATCACCCCTGACACTACATGATCCTCTAACGCGCTGCCCTGTTTCCCCACGCGGACTGCACAGGTTCAGATCCTACTCCAGCACTGAGTAACTGTGTGACCTCGGACAAGCTACCTGACCTCTCTGTGGCCACTTCCTAACCTGTCAACAGTGTCAGGAACAGGGCTAGCCTCAGGGCTGCCCCAAAGATTAAAGCTGAGAATAAGAGAATGGGGCCTGTCCTACATGAATCCCAAGTCCCAGCTACTCAGAGGCTGAGGCAGGAGGATCCCTTGAGCCCAGGGATGCTACCCCAGCCTGCACGCCCCAATGAGACTTTCTTAAAATAAACAAAAACACATAATAAACCCTACCATGGTACAGAAGGCACAACTGAGGTGCAGAGGGAAAGGGACAGACTCCAGAGCACCCGGGAAAGTAACACTAATAAATTATACACGTAAGACTCATTTTTTTTCTCCTGGTACCAAAGATTGAACCCAAGGGCACTCAGCCCCTGAGCCACATCCCCAGCCATTTTTATTCTTTTTATTTTGAGACAGGGCCTCGCTAAGTTGCTTAGGGCCTCTGTAAGTTGCTGAGGCTGGCTTTGAACTTGCGATCCTCCTGCCTCAGCCTCTCATGAAACTTGTAATAGGGCAAATAATTAATGATAGATAGCTCTTCTATTGTTCCAGTCTGCCTCATCAACTCCTTAATGCCTAGCGTTACCCAATAAATGATCAATGAACGAATGAGGGAATGAATGAACGAAAAGACAGAATTTGAACAGACACTCTGAATGGCAAACTGAGCCAGGGCGTGGAGGTGAGAGCCCGAGCACACATAGGCTAAGCATTCCTGATCCAAAGTCTTCTGAGCGCCTACGCGGCAACACAAGTGGACAATTCCACACCATGAAACTTAGCTTTGTGCAAAGTTGTTTTAAATAATGTATCGAATTGCCTTCAGGATGCGTGTATAAGGTGCACATAGAACAGGGCAGACTTGGGTCCCTTCACTAAGGTGCCTGCTTCATTTTACGCAAATATTCCCAAATCCAAAACACTGATTATTTGCCCCATTACAAGTTTCATGGGTGACTGAGGTAGGAGAATTGCAAGTTCAAAGCCAGCCCCAGCAACTTACAGAGGCCCTTCCGGTCCCAAGTGTTTCCGATAAGTAATACTCAAGTTAGACAAAGTGGGAAGAATAACAGAAAATTAAGATCAGCAGACCAAGGAAAGCTCAGGGAGGAGACCAGGAAGGGACAAGTGTGGCTCAAATGAAACCGAGACAACACCAGAAACAGAAGAAAACCTCTGGGGGGGACGGGGCGGAAGACCACCTCCAGCTCATATCCTCAGAAATTCACAAGATGATGTTGCTTCCAGAAGTAAGAACAGGGCTGGGACCGTGGCTCAGTGGTAAAGTGTGTGAGGCTCTGGAATCAATCCCCAGCACAAGAAAAAAGACAGGAAAAAGAAACAAGAACGGGAGGATACACAAACAGAACACCCAGGGACCAGGACTGACGAATAAAGTCAAGGAACTCTCCCAGACAACAAATACAAGGAAAAAAGACTAAAGACGTAGGAAAGGGGAGATAAAAGGCAGAAGTAAAAAAAAAAATCAGCCAGGCATGGCCGCAACTCAGGAGGCTGAGGCAGGAGGATCACGAGTTCAAAGCCAGCCTCAGCAACTTAGAGAGGCCCTAAGCAACTTAGCAAGACCCTGCTTCAAAATAAAAAAATAAAAGGGGCTGGGGATGTGGCTCAGTGGTTAAGTGTCCCCTGGGCTTAATTCCTAGTACTGAACAATCAAAAAAGGTTACACAAATCAGATCAGAGCAGGAAGTGCGACATCGGAATGAGAAAACAGAAGGGCGGCCATCATCACAGAAGTCAGAGGGCAGAGAAGAGGAATGGGGGCAAAGGAGGCAGACAGAAACGCCTAACTCACTAGAGAAGGTGCTGTCACGGAGG
Source organism: Aplodontia rufa (assembly GCA_004027875.1). Classification (NCBI taxonomy): domain Eukaryota; kingdom Metazoa; phylum Chordata; class Mammalia; order Rodentia; family Aplodontiidae; genus Aplodontia; species Aplodontia rufa. The sequence continues at coordinate 5,718 of PVKS010036581.1, forward strand.
CCAGGGTCGCTGGGCACAGGAGCTGGGGGGACAGCGGTGCTAGTGGCTGGGGTGCTGTCGGGAAGCACCACCCTGGAAGGCAGGAACAGGGAAGTGAGTGAGGACACCTGGCCTCAGCCCCTGCCTCCCTCCTGGCCACTCACAGGTAGCCGGAATTGTGATAATCGTCCTCCTCATCCTCTTCATCCGCGTCCTCACAGGCTGGCTCTGGGGATAACGGCGCTGGGTCAGCAGGACCTGGCAGGCCAGCTGCCCCACCCAGACCGGATACCTGGGATCCAAGACTCACCCTGGTTCTCGTAGCTCGCTACGCTGTTAGCTTCGGAGAGAGCAAGATGGAGACGGAGGCGTCAGCTCAGGCTGCGCCTGCCTTCTGCCCAGCCTCCGTGCACCCCGCCCCACAGCCCCTCTGCCCTTACCACCATCTGAATCCTGTTGGGACGATGGCATCCGGTGGGAACCCCCAGGGGGCTGCGGGGATCTCCTGAGAGTCAAAGGTCAGGGGTCATGTCTGGGAGGGGCTCTGGAGGCAGGATGGGGTGCAGCAAGGAAAGAGGCCTCCAATTCGAGAAAGCGAGGGGCAGAAGGGGGGAGCTGGAGAGGGAAGAACGTTTGAAGGGTACTCACGAGATGGGGAGCAGGTCTGGCTGGCTCTGGGGTGGGTAGGAGATAACAGGCCAGGGAGCAGGCGTGTCTGAGGAACAGAACCAAGTTTGAAGGAAGGATTCCAGAACCAGGCCCCAGGCCTTAAAGGGCACTCAGCCCCTGAAGCCCCTGTGCCTGGGTTCCCTCCCCGCCCCCCAGCTCAGGTCAAAACCATGTGAGCAGCCCAAGGTGGGGGGACTGTGCCAAGGGACCCCCTCCCCTGCTGGAGGTGGGGACCCTCTGTACTCACAGGGAGGTTTGATCAGGATGCTCCTTGGGTATGCGCTAGCGGGAAAGACAGAGCTGGGGTATGTCGCCAAGAGAGGCCCCAGCCCCAGCCCCGCCAGGGAAGCAGGGCAGCCCTGGGGTGGACCGGCAGACTCACCTATCTATGGGAGCACTGTCGTAAGACTCTGGGGAAGAGAGGGCCAGTGAGATGCGCCAGAGGGTGCGGAGGGAGAGGGACCCGAACCCGGGGACTCTGAGAGTCCCAGGGAGCAGGACTGAGGTGAGGATAAAGAGGACAGAGGGGCTGGGGGCCGGGGTGCCCGAAGACCTGGTACTCACCGGGTGGCTCATGGCAGCGCACACACAGGGCCATCAGCAGAATGGCCAGCACGGGCAGCAGCAGCAGCAGGCCCAGCGTGTAGGGGGTCAGGCCCTCGGCCTCCATCTGCAGGAGAAAGCCTGCCGGGCCTGGCTGCCCCCACGGCCGCTAGGCAGAGCTGCAGCAGGCGTGTAGGCACCCAGAGGGCCCCCGCTGGGGGTCCTGGCGAGCAAGCGGGTCCTCCCTGGAGACTCCTGGAGCACTTGCCCTTGCTCAACTGAGTGGGGGTCCCTCCGTGCTGCCTCTGAGACTCTGGTCCCAGGGCAGGCAGGCTGGGACCTGGGCTAGGGTCTGGGCACCAGCCACCCCGTGTGGACCCTGTGCCCCAGGCCTACCTGTCCCTCAGCTTAGCGCCTGCCTCTCCTCCACGCCCGCCACCCACCCGCGGCAGGAAGCTGTGGTGAGCGCCGGGTGAGGGCAGGAAATCATCAGGCTCCTCAGCAGGCTGCACCCGCCCCCTCCCCACCCCCAACCAGCTGTGGGAAGCGGGGAAGAGGGGAAGAGGCCCGAGGAGCAGCCCCCAGGCTCCCAGGGTCTGCTGGCCTCGGGTCAGGGTAGGGGGCAAGGGGCACTGCTTGCCAGCTAGCCCCAGCCCTGCTGCGGCCTCCTCATCCCAGGCTGGGAGGCTGTCCACAGGAGGCTCTGACGACAGATCCCTGGGGACGCAGGGCAGCGCCCTCCCCACCACGCCCAGGCCTGCCTGCCAGGAGGTGCTGGCTCCTGAGACACTCGGCATGACTCGCAGTCACGCTGCGCCCGCTGACTCTGCCCTGTCACCCAGTCCAGAAGACAGGGACTCCCCCGAGGACAGACCCAACACTCCCAGGTGCCCTGAGGCTGGAGACAGGGCATGCCCCAGGTCAGAGGTCACCAGCACCCAGAGAAAGACTCAGCAGGCACTTGGGGTCTGGTTACAAATTTTATTCCATTACAAATAGCACCAAGCCCTGGGGCTGCCCCAGTGGAGGGGATCCCCCAGACCCATCCACCACCGGGCTGCCCATGTAATGTCAGGGAGCAGGGACACAGCCCAGGGTTTCCTCCTAGAAAAACGGCCAGGGGAAGGCTCTGGGACCAGGGAACCTCGTGGGGTGGGCCCAGGGCCAGCTGCGGCAGACGTAGACAGGCACCTCAGATGAGCACGCTGGACACCGGGACCCGGGCAGAGCGGCCTCGCTGGGGCACTACGATCCGGTCATCTGTGGGCCCCGCCTCATGCAAGAGCCCTGTGGGGGGAGGGGACAAAAGGGCCCTGGGCTGTGGATGGAGCAGCTGCAAGAACCACCAGGCTGCAGACAGACAGACAGCGCGCGTGGGGCAGACCCGAGCTGCGTGAGGCGCTGCTGTAGCCTGGGACAGGCAGGCAGGACCGTGAGAGTGGCCGCCAGCGGGCCTACTAACCCTGCACGTGGAGCTGGGCCCGCCGGCGGTCACCCTCGATGAAGATGGCGGTGCCCAGGAAGGCTGCACCGCCCAGCGCGCCCACAAAGGCGCAGAGCATGAGGGACAGCTGCAGGGCCCGGAACTCGGACAAGAAGGATGGGGGCCAGCTCCTGCGGAGACGGTCAGAGATCTGCAGGGAGGAGACACAGCTAGGACAGCAAGTCGGAGGGACCCAGGGCTCCCTGAACACCAAGGAAGAAACCAGTGAAGCCTAAGGGCAGGAGGTGTGGCCCACCAAGGCGAGTGCCACAGCCTCATGGGTAGAAGCCTCCAAAGTCCTGGTGTCCCGGAGAGGAGTGAAGGTAAGATGTGCCAGGCAGAGGACACCTACGCCTCACCGGGTACGGAGTATCCCACCCAGCCCGGAATCAGGCCACCAGTTAGCGCTGCAAGCGGGAGCCCCCGTCCCTGCCCGAGCCGGCCCAGGGCCAGCGCTCACCAGGCCAATGAGGTAGGGGCTCCCCGCGTCACCCAGCAGGTGCGACAGCACAATCTGGAAGGCCTCGGCAGTGGAGCGGCGAGTGGGGATCACCACGTACTGGGGGAGGAGCAGGACTCAGGGCTCCGGGGGCAAGGGCAGGGGCCAGGACAGGGCCGAGGCTCAGTCCAGGCCCAAGGCCAAGAGCAGCCAGGGCTGTGCTCAGAAGACGGTGTGGGGTTGGGTTTATAGGAGGAGTAAAGGCCACGATTCAGGGCCAGCCATGTCCCCTGACCCCAATCCCTGCTCCCACCGGGGGCTGCCAGCTACTCACCAGCAGAATGTCAGCCACAATGGCCCAGTTCATGGACAGCAGGGTCTCTCCGATAAAGATGAAAATCTGAGGGTGGGAGGTGTGGGGGTCTCGCAGTGAGCGCAAAACACAGGCTCATCCGCTAACCCGCTTTCATTCTCCCCACACCTCTGTGAGGCAGGGGCGACTATCAGTCCCATTGTATAGACGAAAACTGAGCACAGAGAGGGCAAGCCACTTGCTCAATGTCCCACAGATGGGAAAGGCCAAAGACGCAATTTAAAACCTCCACTCTGAGTGGGCTGTGAACCACCCTGCAGGCTGACCCCAGTCCTGTCCCAGGACACGGTTCCTCCACCCTGAACCCAGAACATCCCTCGAACCCTGCTGGCTACTCACGTAGGTGGCCACGATGCTACCACGGGCACAGGCGAGGGACAGGAAGAGGAAAGGTGCAGAGCCCAGGAGGCCAGCGGCACAGACCAAGGGGTCGGCCCGGGGATTGGAGCGGCGGAGGCGGCGGCTGATCTCCACGCCCAGGCCCACACCCAGGACCCCGGTCAGGCAGGTGATGAGCCCGAAGATGAGACTAGGGGGTGGGGGTGGGGCGTGGGGACTAGACCCTCTGCCTGCAAGGCCCCCATCTGGTCCCCCTGGCCTGGGGAGGAAGATGGTCCACCCCCGCCACCCTCAGCCAAGACTCCAGGAAAAGCACCCGTGGTCCTCAGAGCCCCAAGAGGGAGACGCCATCCCATCACATGTCCAGTACTCAAGACAGATTGAGACAGGAAGTAGCCCGTGGAGCCGGGGCTCACACTCTTCGCACCCAAGTCTGGATCACGCACTCTTCACCCGTGCCGCCTACTGGCCACCCAGCCTAGCCCCGTCTGGGTACCTGTCAGAAGAAGAGCAGGGGTCTCCAGGAAGGCAGGGTGGGGTCTCCCCCAGGACCACACGGGAACGCAGCAGGAATGCAGGAGCCCAGAGGGCCAGGGAGCCCGTGACAAAGGCCACAGCAGTGAAGCCAAGGGAAGACAGGATGAAACTAGGACTGTGGACAGCAGGAAGGGAGGAAGTCAGACCCCCGGAGGGGCCAGACAGGAAGGGACCTCTCCTCCTTCCTGGCTCACTTTATGGGTGTGGAGGCTAGCCTGGCTGCTCCTGGCACCTGGGCCTGTCATCAGGCAGCTGCCACAAAGGGGCAGCAGGGGCTGAACCCGCCTCAGCACGGCCAGCTGGCAAGACAGCCAGGCCCAGGCCCGCATCAACTCCACGATTTGTCAGGGCCTCCGGTGTTGCTCCAGGAGGGGAGCAAACTCACTTTCTCGCCAGTGCCCTCAGATCTGCCCACCATGAGGTGGGGCTGAGGGGTGGTGAATCTGAATGGCGCTCCACAGCTCCCCTTGGCGGCTCCCGTACTACCAGAAAGAGCAGCAGGACGGCCACCACTCCTAGGCCTGGTGTCACCTGGGGAAACAGCAGGCTTCAGGACAGGCTCGGGCAGGACATATCCAACCCCCTGGGTGGGGAAGAGTGACGTGCAGAGGACCCCCCACCCCGTGCCTGCTCAAGGAAGCCAGGCCTGCAATCTGGGGGTGGGGGTGCCACAAGGGCCGCACCATTTCTGCAAGCCTAGCTTTGCTTCCTCTTGGGTTCAACAGCCTGGTTTTCTTTTGGGAAAGCGCTCTCCCCTCCCAATGTCTCTCAATCCACATGGTTCAAACAGCACCCCAGACTCAGCCAAAAAGAATACCACTAACCCCCAATGTTGGTGAGCGATTTCAAGGTGAGCATGTGACCCACATTCACCTGATCTGCCACCATCCCGGGACTACTGCCCAAATTCTTCAGGACACAATCAGACTCACCCGCAGAGCCCAGTGCCAGTCCCCAGCCACGTCCTTCACTTTGGAACCTGCAATATAACCCAGACCACTAGGGGGCAGGGGAGGGGGGGAAAGGGACAGCCGGTCAGTGAAGCGCTACACTCAGGCCCTCTGCTCCCACCAGGCCGGAGGCCACTCACCTGCCCACTGGGATGGCAAAGTAGAACACGCTGAGCATGCGACTCCGCTGGTCTGCCACGAACAGGTCAGCGATGAGCGTGGGCGCAATGGTGGAGTAACTGGCCTCCCCGACCCCCACCAGGCCCCGGGTCAGGAGGAGCAGCCAGAAACGCTGGGGAAGGAGAACGGGCAGGTGGCACCCCACCCTGGACTCAGCCTCCCAGGCCACCTCACCAGCCAGGGAGCTGGCAGGGACAGCAGGAGAAGTCTGGGTGTTGGAATCAGACAGACCTGGCTACTTACTAGCTGTGACTTTGAGAAAGTAACTTAACCTCTCTGAGCCTCAGTTTCCTCATCTGCAAAAGGGGAATAACAACACCTTGTTCACACAGCTATTATGAGGTCTGCAAACTGAAGTTCCACTCATTACCGTGCCCCCGGAAGGTGCAAAACAAACCCTAGTTTCTACCATGCCCCTCCCACCCAAGACACCCCAGTGGTGAATAATGATCTTTTTCTTTCTTTCTTTTTTTTTTTTTCTTTTTTGGACCAGAGATTGAATCCAGGGGCATTTAACCACTGAGCCACATCCCTAGCCCTTTTTATATTTTATTTTGAGACAGGGTCTCGCTAAGTTGCTGAGGCTGGCTTTGAACTTGAGATCCTCCTGTCTCAGCCTCCTGAGTTGCTAGGATTACAGGTGTGCACATCCTGCCCGGCTCTGAGTAATGCTCTTAGGTGAGGGGTTGTCTACCAAAGACACCTGAAGCTAAGGTCACGGTACAATCACCTGAGGAGATACACGTAGGGCCTGAGCTGAGGATGGAGTCTGAGTAGAGTGAGCAGACAGAGGAGATTCCAAAGGAGCAAAGAAAACAGCCAGGGAAGCAGGAGGGGAAAGCAGAAGTTTCCAGAAGGAAGGAGAGGGCTGGTAGTGCAGAGGCTCCCGGGAAATCCAACAAGAACTAGGAAGTAGGAGCCCCACTTAGCGGCCAGTAGGTCACTGTTGACTTTGGCAAGAGCAAGTTCGATGGAGTGGCGGGGGCAGAAGTCAGGGGCAGCACTCGAGGGCTGGCGGGAACTGAGAAGGGCAGGAAGGAACCAGAGCGGCTCTGGCTGCCCCTCATCCACGCTGGCGCTGAGCTTATGGGCCCTTTCGAAGTGTGACCAGAAAGGGGAAAGGGCGGTCCAGTGGGGTTTTTCCATGGCAGAGAAAAATGAATATTTAGGTATGGAGTGGAGGAGTCAATGGCCAGGAGAATAGGGGATGATGAACAGAAGGTTCTGGAAGAAAAGGGAAGAGGATGGGGTGGGAAGATCAACGCAGGCAAGGAGAGGGTAAAAGACAGCTTGGACAAGGAAACTGCAGAGGTTCCCCAGCCCTGTCTGAAGTGACTCCGAGGAGCAGCAGCAAAGATTGATGGGGGAGTGGGGAAGCAGGAGCCAGGTCGGGGCCTCACCTCTCTGGGGATGAAGGATGACCCCAGTGTCACCAGGGACCAGAAGGCGATGCCCCCGCACATGAGATACTTCCGATTGTACCTGTCACCCAGGTAGCCAAACACAGGCGCCAACACCATGTAACTGGAGATGAATACTGGGGGGAAGCAGAGAGTCACAGCCCAGCCCCAGTCCCCTGGCCCCCAATTCCACACCAGCTGGGGGAATAAAGATTCAAGAACACAGGGGAGCCCCACCCTGCTCCTCATGGACTCCACACCACCCCCATCCCAACCCCGCAACCCATCAGAGGTCCCTGCCAGGGGACAGTCCAGCCCCCTCTTCAACGTCTCTCCAAACCACCCTTGGTGGAGTGGACAGTGCCCTACCACATCAGCACCTCCCACCCAGCCTAAACCAAAATCCAAACTCCGCGCAACGGCCCCCGATGCCCTAGCTGATGTCGTCCATCTGCCTGGTCAACCTCTCTCCATCCCCACGGCCCAACTGCCAAAGTTAACATCACCTGCTCTTCCCTCTATCTGGAACATTCTCTCCTCTCCCCTGAGCTTCACAGAGTTTAACTCCTTCAGATTCCAGACGAGGTAACTTCCCAAACCACCACACAGCCACTCCCTTTCTGTCACATTTACCCTGATTTATTTTCCACAATACTTCACCCTTGGAGAATTATCTCACTTCAATTAAGGGCTTCGCTGACCCTCCTCAGGCACAGCACGTTAGTTCCACGGAACCCAGGACCTTGCCTATCTAGGCCGTGGCTGCGTTGCTCTCACCTAACACGCTGTCTAGCACAAATAAGGTTATCTTTTTTTCAGGGCTGAGGAGCGAACTCAGGACCTTGCGCATGCTAGGCAAGCGCTCTGCCACTGAGCTGAATCCCCAACCCCACAAAAGAGGTTTTCAATCAGCACGTGGTGAATGAAAAAGGAATACATGGAGCTCTTTAGAGAGATCTGCTAACTCAACAGCTCTTCCGAGTTTTGTAACCTTGACCTATGATCCCATTCTTATTTTTCCAGACTTTAATACCTCAAGTTCCTCATTCGTCTGGAGTAGAAAATGCAAGACCTGGTTTCAAATTCCTACTCTGCCAGCAGCTTGCTGTGTGCCCCTGGACAAAACTCTTCCCCAAGCCTCAGTTTCTTTAGAAAAGACCTAGATAACGCTATCTACTTCCTACGCAAAACTGGAGCAATAACACCTATTCCCGTTCCTCCACCAGTGAAAACATTTGACAATAATTGATGTCTTTTTGCAAAGTCCTGTACCATGTTGTCACCACTTCCTCCAGGGGCTGACACACAGTAGGTGCTCAGAAATGGTTGAGGAGGGAAGGAAGGGAAAGAAGACTTGGTTCTGACTTTGCCTTCTCTGCACCCTAAAGTTCTGAAGAAGGAAAAGTCACCTTTCTGCATTCCCGACATCCTCTTCTGCACGGCCTACTGGGTGCCTATCAGGTGTCAAATACTGCACTAGACACTTTCACTTAATACTGGCGTTGGTCCTAACAGGCGATCTGTTCTTACTCGTTCTCTTATAGCCAAAGAAAATGAGGCTCAGAGATGTTTCGCGCCTTGCCTACCATCACACAGTAAGTGAAGAGCAGAGATTTAATTTAAACCTAGGTCTGTTTAACCCCTACTCCAAACAGACCCTCTCTAAATGCGATGCCCCGGCTTAACTCGTCAGCCCTCGAGCAAACTCAAAGCCATTGCTTCCCCCAGCTCTGGCCGCTAAACCCTGGTTCGTGAAGCCCCGGGAGGAAAAGGTGCTGCTGCTGCCTGAGCGGCCTCGACTCACCGGTCTGGATGAGGCCGGAGCTGCTGTCTCCGATGTCGAAGAACTGCTCGATGTCTGGAAGGACACCTGGACGGAGAGCTCAGGCTGAGCCGGGGGAGCGTCCCCAGCCGCGGCGCCTCCCCGGTTCCTGCCTCCGGCTCCCCGAGGGGACCTACCCGCCACGGTGAAGCGGTCCATGTAGTTCAGGAGGTTGATGTAGCACAGCACGGCCACGATGAGCGCCGAGCGGGCCGGGGACAAGCCGGTGATGCGCTGCAACCCCTCGCGGTCAGGGACCTCCGGCTCCCCGGATTTCGGGTTCCCCACGGACCCCGGCAACCCCGGGGTGCCGGGCACCGGCCCGTCATCCGGATCATCTGCCTGGCTGAGGAAGGGCGCGGTGTCCGACCCGGCCATGGTCCCGGGGGCCGCGCGCCCGCCCGCGCTCCGGTCCTACCGACGATCCCACCTGCGAGGGAAGGAGGCTGCAGAAAGGCGGGCAGGACAACCCTGGGGACCTGTCGTTCCCTCCCGTCGCACAGACCCACCGCAGAGCGGGACACGCAGGGGACGCTGGAGACGGGGCTGAGGCCTCCGCTTACCCGGGCAGGGGCGCAGCACGCTCGCGTCGCTCAGCCCCGGCGCTGCACCGCGGCGGCCGCCATGGTGCCCGGAGCGGGTCATGTGACGCTGGAGCCGGGCGCAGGGCCCCGGGAGCGAGCCCTCGGCACGTGACCGTCCGACTACGGAAGCCTCGCGGGGCCTCCCGTGCCACGTGACTGGCGGCCGTCTCCGGGGTAACCAGGGACGCGGTGCTAGGTTGCGACCCCGGGGCTCAGCGGGCCGGGCGCCATGGCAACCCGGGACGCCAGCCTGAAGGTTGTCCCCGGGTCTCGGGTACCCGGCGGCTTTTTCTGGAACGACCCTTGGCAGGTCTTAGTTGATCAAAACGGGCAAGGGGATCTCAAAGGATCTTGGAAACAGTAGAGCCCTCCAGCCACGCTGTCACTCGAGTCCCTTCCTCCCGGGGCCCGGTTGGCGGCGTCGCAGGTGCGCAGTAAACGTTGAATGGATGAAGGTTGACCGGCCGCCCCGCCTGCTCGCTCAGGTTCCGCGTCCTGCGCTTTCACTGCGGACACTTTTTAAAGATCCCTTGAAAGAAGCGCCGGGACCCAGCGCGTGTTCCGCGCCCCTCGGGGGCCTGGAGCCCCTGCGCCCTCTGCTGGTCGCACGGAGCCGAGGACCTGTAGAACTAGGGTCAGGCAGGAGCCTTGACCCCAGGGCTGGGTTAGCGTGGTTCTTTAGCGGACCCGCAGGATTTCCAAGGGCTTCCAGAGGAAGTGGGCCTTGGGTTCACCTGTGAAGGAGCTATACAAGTTCCCCCTTATCCTAGGTTTCACCTGCAGCTTCAGTAACCTGTGGTCAACCACAATCCGAAAATAGAGCACAGTACCGTAAGAATTCCTGAGAGGCCAGTTCTGTAACTTTTATTACAGTATATTGTTATAACTGCCCTACCTCACTATGAGTTATTCATTTCCTACTGTGCCTAATTTGTAATTTAAAATCTATTGAAAAAGGGTGTCCTGCTTCCAGGTGCCCCTCCACTTTGCGCAGTCTCTGTTCTTCTTCCTAAATAAATCCTATTCCTTTTACTGCTCCTTCCGTGGTTGTCCGTGAATTTTATTCTTCTAATTCATGAGACAAGAACCTAGAAGATTGGCGCCGAATTCCCAGGGTGAATTTCCACCACACCAAGAGCTGCGACACCCAGCTTTTAGCTGGGGAGCTGTTAACACTTTCGGCTGCAGACAACTGCAGCCAGCCCAAATTCCCAGTTTTATCTGGGAATCGCTGCAAACACTAGAAGCAGGCTGTTTTGGCTGCTGGAATCTGTAGCGGCCCAGACTCCATCCGCCAGCGGGAGCGGAGTCCAGCCTCATCTCAAAAACCCTCGCATCATTTTGGTTCCCTGACCGGGAATTCTCTTCGGATGGGTGAGTAAAACCGACAACTGCTCTATCACTTTTTCTTCCGGGAGTCCTATACATTTGGTACACCTTATTTCTATCAGAACACCAGGACCCTGCCAGCCAATTAACAGCGACTAGCGAGGCTGCCGGACTTAAGACCCAGGGGACAGGCTTTGCTGGAATGAGACTCATCAATCCCTCCCGCCTTGGCGGAGAGAATGTTGGTTTGCTCTTGCTCGTTTCCTTTCATGGAGATCCGCTTGATCGAGAAGCCGAGGTCTCTACTAAGGGCACCCTAGTTCTCTGGCTGGGGCTACTCCCCAGTGTGAACACCGGGTCTCTACAGATGGCCAAAAGTCGATCGGTCACACATGGAAACTCTGCACTTTAACCTTTCATGGCTTCTCGCCCGATGGTAGAGGCAGGCCTCACTCAGTTGCTCCTCAGGCTAAAACCTGAGAGGACTCTGGGGCAGAGCCCTGTCCACCAATCTATCAGTGCGCGAGGGAGTTCACCTCCACTTTAATCTTCTCTGTCGCTTTGCCTTTTGTCTGTCTGATAGAAAGCTTAGCCTTAAATTTTGTTTCACTGACCTCTGGTTTTGCTGGTTTATGCTTCACTAGACTATAGGGAAAGATTCTCTGGTCCTTCTAGAAACAGCAATATGGCTCTTAATTTGATATGACATTTTTATCCATTCTCCCTCACCATCTATTAAGTTCCTGGTTTCAGGGTTCAGATCTAAACAACGGGAACTTAACTCCTGGCTCTAAACTTAATCCCTTTTATGCATCAGTTAGGAAAGGACTTTAGAAAGGCAAATATGGTCATCAGGAAAGACTTAAAATTTGCCTGGGGGGCACACTGTTCTATAGGCCTCTTAATATCCAACCCAGTTACCAGTGCTTCTATACGTAAGGGTAAACACAGCAGGGATTTTTCCATCAAGAGAAAAAAGAAAAAGGCGGGTTTGGGTTATGCGTTGGCAAGAAGTGACTAAATCCAGCCCGCCCAAATCCTAGCCAAACCTCAATACATGGTGCCTAATGTTTTGAGGAAGATCAGATAAAGGAGACATTTAAACTAGGGACCTTGAGTAATGCGCCACTAAGGAGAGGCTAAATCTGTGCGATTCAAGGGTCTCCAGCAAACTTCAAAGGGTGGCCGCTAACTTTGAGGTTCACAGGGGATTGGGGGACGCCTCCATCTAATCCGGACATTGGAGGGATGTCAAGGGACGCCTTCTCCCCCTTTGTCTTTCAGATGGGTAACACACCATCTGGTTCTAGTACTCCTTTGAGATGCATTCTGAAACACTGGAATGCCTTTGACTCTCAAACCCTGAAGAAGCAGCACCTAATATCTTTTGGTACCCAACCTTGGCCTGAATACCAGCTGGATGATGGAGAAAGATGGCCCCCTGAGGGAAGTATAAATCATCATACTATTTTACAACTAGACTTATTCTGTAAGAGGGAAGGAAAATGGTCAGAGGTACCTTATGTACAAGTTTTTTTTTTGTTTTTTTTTTTTGCCTTAAGAGACAACCCAAAGCTACGCAACCAATGTAAAATAGATACTGCCCTATTGGCAGCTTTAACAGGCCCCAGGAAAGCAACCTCCTTTAAAGAATTAAATACAACAAAACCTACTTCTAGGCCTTTAAGTCTTTACCCAGGGCTCCCACTAGATGCCCATCATCTAGGGGGAATGCAGAACCAGGAAAACCCCATTCCAGCTTCCCTTCTACCTTTACAAGCTGTGGGAAGTCCTAGAGGGCTTACTAAGGTGCAAGTCCCCTTCTCACTACAGGACTTGCGACAAATTAAGACTGATTTAGGGAAGTTCTCAGATGATCCTAATAAATATATAGAGGTATTTCAGGACCTAACCCAAACTTTTGAATTAACTTGGAAGGACATAATGCTATTGCTAAACCAAACACTTTCTAGCACTGAGAAACAAGCAGCTTTACAAGCAACTGAAACCTATGGAGATGAGTTATGTGTGATTCAAGGCCCAGGGGACCTATTCCTTCCAAACAATGTAGGTGGTGACAAGACCTACCCAACAGGACATCGAGCAGTTCCCAGGGAAGACCGAAAATGGGATACAGATAGTGAGTGGGAGATTGGAGAAGAAAGTATTTACAAACTTGTATATTAGAAGGATTGAGAAGAACTCGTAGGAAACCACTAAATTATTTTAAGTTGTCTCTGGTGGTACAAGGGGATAAAGAAAACCCCTCAGTCTTTTTAGAGAGACTTAGAGAGGCACTAATTAAACATACCTCAATGACTCCAGACTCTGTAGCAGGTGAACTTATACTAAAGGACAAGTTCATAGCTCAGTCAGCACCTGATATCAGGAGGAAATTACAAAAATCAGCTGCAGAACCAGACTGTACTCTGGACAGTCTCTTAAAAGTCGCCACTTCAGTCTTTTACAATCGAGATCAGGAGGAGGCCAAAGAGAGAGAAAAAGAACAAAAGGGAAACAGCAGCCCTCGTGGCAGCCTACAAAAGGCTAATTCCAGAGGTCAGGGTCCCCGAAATCGTAAGGCTCCAACCTTAGCCTGCTACTACTGTGGCCAGATGGGACATTACAAGAAGGACTGCCCCCTAAGCCCACAAAAGCCACCGACACCCTGTCCTATCTGTGAAGGAGACCATTGGAGGTCGGATTGCCCTCAGAAGCAAAGGCCCTCGGGGACAAGCCCCTCATATCAAATGGTCCAACAACAGGACTGAAGGGTCCTGGGGTGTCCTTCTTTGGCTCCAACTAGCAGGACTGTCATCTCCATGCAGGAGCCTCGGGTGACCTTGACTGTTGAGGGTAAGGAAATTAATTTCCTCCTTGACACTGGAGCCACATTTTCTGTTCTTCTCTTGAATCCAG
>PVKS010036582.1:0-19250 GCA_004027875.1 Aplodontia rufa
CCCAAGCTCAGAGACTTAAGGGCCGAATGGTTTCTCTCATCTGTTAATACTAGAATTTATGTTGAAGCTGTAGGACAGACGGCTGACCTAATAAAACCTCAAATTGAATGACTTTCAGTGCAACAGGGGGAAAGCTCCCTAGGTAACTTGGAGGTGGAGGGAAGGGGATGGGGAGGGGGGAGGGTATATGAAGAACTCATAGGAGTCTGGTGATTGGGAAGATGGGGGAACCATTCCAGAAGCTGATGTTATTCCTACACTAGATACCCATTTGACACATGAGTTCTTCTGGGGGAAACTGCCACAGATGAAACTCATAGTAGTTTATCTATGCATTGGCATTACCCCTGTATAACAAAGTTTATAAACAGTGATTGCTACAGTTTTGACAATGTTTCCCCCTCATCTGTATCCTGTATCGCTATATACTTCTAATAAATGTGAAAAAAAATAGTAAAGGGGAAAAAAAAAGAACATGCTTTGTGAGGCATTTGTGATTGGAATTTTCTTTTACACATGCATTGTCTGGTTGCTGCTTGGATATTGAAATTTCATCCAGGATTTAGTGCATCCAACTATAACAAAGCTTAACTTTTTCAGACAATTGTCTTATAAGGCTATTGAATCTGTAACTTTTGAGGCTGCAGGCTACAATTCCAAGATGTGTCATTCATATAGCTGTTGGCCAGACTCCTCAGTTCCTCTTGTTTTTATCTAGGCACAATAAACTTGAAGACTCTACAAAGAGCTGCTAGAACTACTAAGAATAATTTTAGCTCTGTTACAGCATGTAGCTTTAATTTTTAAAAAAAATCAAATATACTTCTAGGTCCTATTCATGAAAACTTTGAAATTTACATGGAAACCATATCATTTCCAGGGGAACCTCTTAGATCAAACCCTACATATGAGATCCGTATGCTAACATGATTGCTCAAAACGAAACAGAATATACCAAGAAGGTCTAAACATGTGAAGAAATTTATCATGCAAATGGACTGAAAGACAAAATACTATTGAGATACCAGATTTCCTCAAAATAAAATATAGATTTAGCATAATTCCAATCGAAAACACCAGCAAATAGTGTATTTTTCTTTTTTTGGAATCAGCAGACTTAATTTGAATATGTGAAGAGAAAGTAAAGAAAATAGAACAACAAAAACTATTTTGACAAAGAACAAAGTTTGTAGACCATTGTGCTAATTCCAAGACATAATACAAGGGCACAATAATCCAGATAGAGTAGCACTGGCAGGCAGATGGAGACCTAGATCAATGGAGCACAATAAAGACTAACATATATAGAGACATTCATTCTTTTTTTTTTTCTTTTGAGCCAATTCATTCTTGACAAAGGCACAAGGTGATTCAATGGAGAAGAATAATGTTTTCTACAACTGATTCTGGAACAATGAAGATATAAAAGCAAAAATGATGCTTGATACCCTAAAAACCTAAGCTTACACCCGAAAATACAAAGTCATAGAAGCAACTATAGGTTAAAGAGTCTTTTTGATCTAGACAAGACAAAACTACGTAGGCACAGTTCTAAAATCAAACCCATAAAGACAACACTTCATAAACACTTCTCTTCAAACAGCATTGTTAAGGAAAGGAAAGAGCAAGTCACGAGTTGAGACACAATATTTGTAAATGAAATATTTGATAAGATGCTTATATTCAGAAAATGTTAAGGACTTTTCAGAAATCAGTAATTAGAAAGAATCAACTCAATAAAAGTTTGCATACATTTTCTTTCTGGGGGAAAGGAGTCGCTCCCCGCAGCACTCATTCTCATAAATGAAGATATATTATTAAAATAAATGCACAAAAATCATGTTCAACATCTTTATTCACCAGGCGAATTCCAACTAAATCCACAACGTAATACACTACGTGTCAATTAGAAACAAGTGAAAATAATTTCAATAAAATTGGTCCTGGTGAGAATATGAAGTATTTGGTACCTTTATGTATTACCAGTGGGAATATAAGATATCATCTCTTTGGCACAACAGTTTAAACATTTATTTATTTCATTAGTCTATTTATCTATTGTAGTATTATAGATTTAACCCAACAGTGCTTGACCACTGAATGACATCTTCATCCATTTTTATTTATTTATTTATTTAGATACAGGGTTCCAGTAAGTTGTTTAGGGCCTAAGTTGCTCAGGCTAGCTTTGAACTTGCAATCCTTTCTCAGTATCCCAAACCACTGAGAGTTTAGCAGTTTCTTAAAAGATAGACATTGTTTATCACATAAACCAGTACTTTTAGATCAGTAGTCAAAATTTTAAGAAAATAATGTTCACACACACTTATACACAAAAAATTATATATAAATATTTATGGAAACTTTATTACTAATCATCCCAAACTGAAATCAACCCAAATACCCTTCAATGGATAAAAATATAAACAATCAAGCTACATGCACTTAATGGAATACTTCTCAGAAATGGAAATGAAGAACATCATGATGTACACATGTTATGTGTCAGTGGGAATCCTATGTGTATTATATGGTGAAGATCAAATCTATTCAAGGACATGATAGAAATATGGGGAATTGACAAGACTGCTCAATATCTGAATTGTTAACTACAAAGCTGTATTTGCTTATCAAAATTCATAAATCTGCACATTAACAGTTTAAATTTTAACATAGTAAATCATACATCAATAAATGAGACTTACAACAAAAAACTCTGAGTGGAATGAGCTGGAAAATAACACATATTTCAATATGTCAATATTCACCGTGACATGAAGGCTGTAATTCAGTGTTCAGATGCTTATATTTATGTAGTTTGCCACAAAGGCAGTACATAGACATGAAGTATTGACAACTCAAATACTATAAGCAGTGTTGTCATTAGATATTTGATTTTCTGAAATAATGAACAGTTCTTGGTAAGCTCTAAAAAATAAGTGCAACTTTTCTACATTTATACAGTAGTTACATTTCTGGAAAGCTCACTACATGCTGCAACAATACAATATTATTTAATGTTGATAGCAAAAGAAAATTATATTCTTGTCTCAGAAAGGCAATGAGTATTCTATGGTATTTTAGAGCCCAGATTTATTGGACTCGGTTCTGGCTCTGTTTCTTCCTAGTTTTGGTGATCTTGAGAAATTGCTGAAGTCCACCTATGCCTCAGTTTCCTAATCTGTAAAATGGATATTCTCTTGATACTTGGAGGTAGCATAGCCCACCTCTGGAAGCCAGCTACCATGGTATTAATTCTTCTTAAAGGGGTTTCTGATTCTTCCTGATTCCCTTTAGGGAAGCAGGGAAGTAAGACCCTGGATGGAAGGTGGTATCCCATCAATATTCACCAGTTAATTCACCTCTTGCAGAAATACTCAATTTTGTGTATTCCCACTGTCCATTTTTCTGATAAAGGGCAATTTTTAAGTTTAGTACTTACAGACGTCATTGTCCTTGAAAGCAAGATCCTGTCATAGTGAATGCCATTCAGCAAAATTCAAACTTCTTTTAAATATTACTAGAGAGCATTTTATACACATCTATGCACATGTTTGCTTTCTAAAACATAGAAAACTCCAGTATTATCTGGAGTCATGAAGCTCACAGATTTTTGATATTTTTTCAAATATGCTCTGTTTGCAAGTTATCAGGTAGTCGTTGAAAGTCTGTATTTCATATGGCAATAAAGACCTAACAGCAATGGCATTTGTTGAAAGGGAAGAAGGAAGAAAAAGGAAAGAAGAGGATTAACTTAAAAATTCAAGAAGAAATGAAATTGACATATTATCCCTTATATTTTTATGTTTTCTTTCCCAGGTGGTTTCAAGTAAGTTTTGGTGGACTCCACTTTTGCAAATAAATATATTTTGGGTTACATTTGGAATTTCAGAAATACCTTTTTGCATATACTTAGAAAAGCTGTCTGAAAGAGACCATATTAAAATTGTTACCATCATTAAAGGATTCTAAGCAAAACACATTTCTGCACTTTTTCCATAATTGCAATAGCTTTTATTTATGTGAGGAAGGGAAAGGCTGAAAGTCTGAGCACCTGGGTCTCAGTCAGGCTGTTCTGCAGAATTGCTCGCTGTCAGCTCTAGAGTGAGATATTAATCATTCAGTTGACAAGCTTTGAAGACCTACCCTCTAAGCATGTGAACACTTTTTTTCCAAAGGTTAATCCAAAAAAATTCTGAATGTGTTACTCTCTGTCATTGTGTCCTTATTTTCTTACCACTGTCATTTGTACTAGTTGAAGCCACTTAGTTTATTTAATTATTAATTTATTTATTTACTTATTTTAAAAAGAGAGGGACAGTGAAAGAGAGAGAGAAAGAGGGAATCAATTTCATTTAGTTTTTCACATGGCTTACATTACTCTGAGACACCGTTGTGTATGTGGTACTCGGGTTTGAACCTGTGTCCCCGGGCATGCCAGGCAGGTGCTATAATCTCTGATCCACTGCTCCAGCCCCCTTCTTGGTTTCTTTTTATTCACTGCAAACAAGTCCATTATCTTCCATGATTCACCAGTGGGATTCGGGTTACTACAAAGTCTAAATTAGAAAGGGAGTAAAACTATTTAGTGGGCTTGCCTGGCATGCGCAAGTACGCACACTCAAACCCCAGCACCAAGTACACAATGAAGTCTCAGAGCATCAAAAGTCACATGAAAAAACTAAATAAAATGGATTTCCTCTTTCTCTCTCTCTTACTGTCCCTCTCTCTTTAAAAACAATCTGTTTAGTAAAGGGAGAGGACATCAGTGATCAATCCTTTAACTCAGGTGAACCAGATCTCTTTAAACCAATGACAAAGCTGTGAACATGACCTCTTCCTTAGCGGAACCAAAGGCAGCATATTTTGATAGATTTTTCTTCCTAATTTCTATGATGTCATTCTCATCTCTGTTCAAAGCAGGCAACGTCCTTTCATAAGCAAAACAGAAAAAAAGAAGAAACTATGTATTTTAGAGTTAGAATTGATATAGTAACCAAAGTAATTAGTTACATATTTCTTTTTTTCTAGTCATAATTATTGTTTGAGAAGGATTTTAACCTTTCATATAATGCTTGAGTTCTATTAGAAACAAATCAATATATAATGAGTAGGAACATAACTATTTAATGATCTATTCATGTATACATAACATATATTCAAATAGATTTTAACTTTAACAAACTTTGGAATAATTTGAAAATCCTGGTAATTTGTATTTAGGTTGATCTCTTCAAGCAAGCCCCTTTGCAATAAAATGTTTCACATCTGTGCTGTTTACCAACTTTCTAATATTAATTCACCCCTCTTAAATTGTCCAGGTTAGTTTCCAAAGTGGTCTGACACACAGTAGTTTCCCGGTAAACAGGTGCTAGGTGAACGGGAGCGTGAACTGCCAGAACCTTAGCAGACCTCCTTCTCTGCACTCTTTTTCAGAACAGATTGGTCTCAAATTCCTTCAGGACCGCCTACTTCTTTAGCTAAAGTATTTTTATTTCACCTTTTATGCAGGGGAGACCTGAGATTCACACGGTTTTCACCTTGAAGGAAGATGAGATCGATTTGGGGGGTGGAAGGGGAGAAGGAAACTGTTAGGGCTGCAGAGAACCAGAGTCAGTGATCTTCAGGACACAGGACAATTGGAGTATCTGTGTCAGGGATGGGATGTGGGCACATATTAGTATTTCCCAAGTATCTTTTTGGCCTTATTTTGTCAAGTATTTTCCAGTATCATTAAATCAAAATAGCTATTGACTTAACCATCCCAACTTTACTTTGGTCTTTGGCAATGTATTCCTTAGCTCCCTCCTTTTTGATAGATTTTGGATGAAACTCCATCTCAACTGTTAACATAGGGAAAAGTGAATTTATGGTTCAATAATAGGTCCTGTAAAATTAATAAAACAAAATAGGGGTATTTGTCCCCTTTCCCCAATGAACCTCCTATTCCTGTAGCTTTCCATCTCAGAATATTTCACTACCACCCTCCATGTCTTTGTTCAAGATAGAAACTTCAGTGTAAAATTTGAAAAGCATTAACTTGGGGATTCTGGGGTGCTGGTGATATTCTCTTTCCTGGGTATTAGCTATATCAGGAAGTTCACTTTGACAATTTGTAGAGCTGTACATTAGATGTATACACTTTCCTGCTTATGGATCATCCTTAAACAGAAATGTTTCACATGTATTTTTGTCTAAGAACCACATACTAACATCAGGGAACCTCTTCAGGTGCATCAGGCCCATGATAGACCTTATTACATGTTAAGGATACTGACAATCACACCATTCACTAGTTTCTAGGAAACTTTTATGGTACAGATAGGACAAAATTAGAGCACGCTGAATTTGTGAATATAACACATAAAATGTTACCTTGCCTGTGTCGTATAATTTTCCTCCACCTGGACTTGTAGCTACCTGAGAGATATCTGCATAATAAATAAGTTTCACTATTCACATCACAGATACAGGAAAAAATACCAAGCAAACTACGAAAAACACTTCTGTACAATACGATATGTGTGCATTCTCAAGTATCTGTGTAAACATGTTTCTTAATTACATGAAGCTTTCTCTATTTTTAATATCTTATTCATGAAACACTAAAATAACATATCTGTTATCATATTATAAAACTCAGAGTATTTGTTATAAGTCTCCAATATTCCATTTGAAAAATAGGCGAAGACTTAGGGGAAATAATTTTATGGACTGTTTGTTTTATACATGTTATTTATGAATATGTATTCTAATTAAATGTAAATTAGAATACTGGGTAAAAGGAGAGGGGGTTAGAGTATAATAAATAACCTGGAGCAGAGATCAGCATGGAATTCGCTTTGTGAGTACATTTTCTCAGAACACAGCTGTACTCTTTCACATCATCTATGGGTCAATTCACACAACAATAGTAGAGCTAAGTAGCTAGTAAAGAGACCCCATGACCCCCCAGGCCAAAATTATTAACAATCTGGCCCTTTGTAGAAAAGGTCTTTCAATCCATGACCCAAAACAGTGGTTCTGAAAGTATGGTTCCCACGAGTAGCATAATTATAAACTAGAAATTCATTAGCTATGCAAATCCATATACTCTGCTTAAGACCCACCAGAGCAGGACCTCGGCAGAAGGAAACAGATACCTATGTTTTGACAACCCCTCTAGTGAACTCTGGTGCATGGTAATAGTTGAGAACCATTGTTCCACAGTAAACGACATGTTCAAGGAAAGAGCAAGGCTGCCAAATCAATGATAGGCCAGACTCCAGGACACTGACCAATTACACAGCTAATAATAATTGCACTTTCTGGTTTGGGAATTATTAATGCGTGTAAAACTGCATTGCATTAGAAGACTAATGTATGGGACAGATCTGGCCATTCTTCATACTTCCCAAACAGACCACTATTGTGTCTGGTCCAGGCCATTGCAAAAATCACTGGATTGGTCTTTTCTTAGTTTCTTCTAAATATTAGTCCAGTGGCTCTTAACCATGAGTCAGCCCTACTCAAAATCCTCCCCAAAAATCTCAAAATAATTAGAATTTTAAAAATAAAGCCTTTTCTATAGATCTTCCACTCAAACCAAAATTGAGTGCTTTCTCTTCATACTAATGTGAAAGCCATCTCAAAGGGATCCCTAATGTTATCTCAGATATATTCTTATTGGGTATGATGGTGCATGCCTATAATCACAGGGACTCAGTCAAGAGAGGGAGACAGAAGCAGGGGGATCACAAGTTCAAGGTCAGTCTTAGCAACTGAGCAAGGCTTTAAGCAACCTAGCAAGACCTTGTCTTAAAAAATAAAAAAATGAAAATCAAAAGGGCTGGGAATGTGATTCAGTGACAAAGTGGTACTGGGTTCAATCCCCAAATAAAACAAAAGGATCTTTTTCAAATATCCTCTTCTTGGATTCTGAAATCTTCTCTCAGGATTCTGTCATTGAAAATCTTCCTTGATTATTCTATCTAAAAGAGTTAATTCTTTAAATGGATGAATTATGTGGTGTATAACTTATATCTCAATAAATCTATCTTAAAAACCATTTCAGATGATGCCCTGCTATAATATTCAGTGTCTCATGTAATTATGTTCATGTCCATATCATAAAATTAAATAAGACAACCCATGTAATGCATGGAATATTCATACTACAGTCTCTGGATTTTCGTAATGGCTCAAATTTTTCTTCTCCATTATATTTTATTATTGCACTATTTGTTACATTATTATATATTATTTGCTATTTATAAATACTATATGGTCACATTCTTAAGATCATTTGATCTCATTTAACTTAAATCATCAAAAACATGTAGCTGGTTAACAGATTACTTAAATAAGAAAAGAGAAAGGAAGAAAATTGAGTTGGCAGCAAGTAGTCAATGTACAAATTTAAAATTATCCATGAGTTTAAATACAAGATGATGTCCTTTCAGTTAACTGAGATATTTTAGATCAGTCACTAGATTTAGAATAAGAGGAAAATTCTTCAATATTTTCAACTATAACCTGTCTCACAAATCTTTGATTCTTCTTAATCTTACTCTGCAACAACTTTAACTCATAGGTACACTTACCATTTGTAAATGCATTTCAATCACCATTACAACTATTTTAATTATCCCAATTATGCACTCATTTCTAAGAGAAGCAGTTCTAATATAAAGTAAATCCTAGTATGAAATTACTTTTGAATTGTCCAAAGTTTGAACAAATGCTTGGTGGTTAAATGTTTTAGTACTCCTATTGTTGGGAATGTGCATTAAATTTCTGACAAATCTATAACAAAAATAAATTCCCCCCAAATAGAATTTTGTTGGGCTTTTCATCTCTGGTATTACGAAGTTAGCAGTATTTTTCTCTACAAATAAATTTCTCCTGTATAATTTAACCATTTTCATGTAACTGTTGAGAAAAGAAAATATCATAGGATACAAGGAAACACCAAGGTAGTTATTTTTAAAACACTACATCAGTTGCTGAGGTTGTAGAGCAGTCTTTCTAAAATCAAAAACTGATCTAATGAGGTTTTTCTGAAATGCTCTGATTTAGCCTAAATAACTTGTTAACATTCAAGGAGCAACTTAGTCACTGATCTGGAAACAGAATTCAGAAATTCTTATTTCCATCTATATTTATTTATTTATTTATTTTAAGTGAGAGAGGGACAGTGAGAAACAGAGAGCGACAGAGGGACAGAATGAATTTTATTTAGTTTTTCATGTGGCTTTCTTTGCTCCAACACTTCTCTATGTACATAGTGCTGGGGTTTGAACTTGGGTCCTGCTGTATGCCAGGCAAGCGCCTTAACCGCTGAGCCACCACTCCAGCCCTTTCCTGTCTTTCAAATGCTCCATTTGGACCACTATATCTCCTGTGATCATTAGTTTTATATTCTGACATTCTAGTGTTTATTATGAGTAATCAGAAATAGTTAAAGACATCATGTAAATATCATAATGAAATCAGCAAGAAAAAGATAATGGATGATGACCTCAAGGCGCATAAGAAAAAAATATATATATATAAATTTTTTTTCCTGCAGAACAATCATGATCAACATCCTTGATCACTAATGGTATGCCATTGATTTAACAAATAAAAATCTCTTTTAGTCAATCCCCCAAAGCTACCTAATCAGAAATATTATTTCATTTTCATTAGAACTATTTTTTTGGTTGGTTAATACATTTGGCTTTATAATTTCCCTAATTTCCTTAATTCATCCTTACAACCTATGTATAATCTAGGAGCATCCTGTCTATTCAACAAAGATGAATGGTGAGGAAAGTAAAATAACTTAAAACCTCATACTTACTAATTGGAGAAACCAGAGTATGAAGCCAGCCAATTTGACTACAAAGTGATAATTTTTTTCCAACAGTGTAAGGGAACTTCAATGGCTAAAAAAACCCCAAAACCTAGCTTGGTTCTTCATTGTACTTTTTCAATGCATCTCTGGAGATCTTGATATTAGAAATTCTGAAAATGTAAAAAAGTGGTGATTCTTGTTGCATGTACAAAATATCCACACTTCAGGGACAAATCACCGTAAGAACAGACAGATAAGTGAATGTGTAGACTGCACGTATATATTTTTAACAAAAGGAACCTGGACATTTTATGCAGCAAATGTAAGAGAATAAAAAGAATATTTTTGGTCTAATTTGATTTCAAAATCATTTTATTTAAACTGACACCAATATGATTACTTTCACCTCCTTCTGTGTAGACAGAATAAATCAAATGCCATGAGTGAGTTTTCAAAAATTCCTTAGCATTTTGGAGGAAATACTTTGGTAGTAGGGGAAACATCTAAGATTATTTTGAGACCAACCACTTGTAAAGAAAAATAGAGAATCTGAATTATTCTTAGTGGCAATAACTTCTTTAAATGATAAAAAATTTCCTTCTTCAACAGTGTTTATAATGTTAAATATACATTCACTATGATGGAAGCTGCATATTTTATATAGAAAATATTGACTTTGGCTTATCCTTGACCTCTTGCCTAAGATGCCTATTGGCACAAGGGCCATGGTCTATAAGTTTTGCAGTGTTATTGGTGCTGTAATCCTGCAAGTGGAGAAAGAGAGACTAAGCATTTCCACCCATCATATTCCAAAACAGTGTAATAAGACTATTTTTTAGCTCAAATAATACAGAATATTTCCTTATGTTAATATACATTCAACCCAAATTTCAGAATGCATTCAAATATACCCAAAAGATAGTGAGACTGGGATGGAGGATGACCTGGACTAGCATGTCCCTTATGAATTTGCAGACTATATAATGTTGGGTACATATCCCTAATCTATTATTGCTTTCCTTTTATGTAAATTAGGGGTAAGAATCAATACTACCTTCAAATGAGGATTATTTAAATTATACACATTAAGGGATCTCCATTTTATCTGACACATAATTCATGTTTTACAGGAGATGAAGACAAAGAAGTACATTTTAATTACTACTTCTCAGATGCATTCCTAAATGCTCTAAGCATGCCTGGAGGGTGACTTTTATCTCCTGCCTGAACATTTTTTTCTCTTCCTCCTTTCTTTCTTCCTTCTTTCCCTTTTGCCCTCCGTCCCTCATTCTTTTCCTTACTCCTTCCCTCCCTCTACCTTTCCCTCTCTTCTTTTGCTTTTGCTAATATTTTGATGCAGCATTATGTTGAAATCCATTGTCTTAAATACTTCTTATAGACTGAGTATGAATATTGAGTCCCAATACTACCAAATGATCTTAGGAGGACTGGGAGGTTAGTGAACTTCGGTCTGGAATTGGGTACTAATTCGAAATGAACTATTGAATGTTGCTAAAGGAATTGTATTCATTCTCTAGCATAATTTTCATGACACATCTGAGGGGTCTAGTGTTCCTTAATCCCCTCCAAAAAATGATTTGAGCAAGAACTTAAAACATTCTTAAATGCCTGCTTAAAATAAGTACATTTATTAAAAAATCAGTGGAGAGAGAGAGAGAGAGAGAGAGAGAGAGAGAAGTAAGACCGGAAAAGGCAGAGAGAGAAAGAAAGGAAGGGGAAGGGAAAGGAGAGGAGAAGAGAGGACAAGAGAGAGAAAGAAAAAGGGAAGGGGAAAGAAGACGGCATGGAGAAGCTGGAAAGGGAGCCACACTCTCCAGCGTCATGGTGCTACTTTGGCCTGGTAAAAGCATTCAAGAGGAGTGTGGGGTTGTACTGATGACTGAGCACATTCTGAGAATCCTAGCACTGTCACCATGTGGATCAGTTACATGCATCCCTGCCCTCCTCCTGCAGAGAGAGACTGAATGAGTGATAGCAACCGTTCTCTCAGCTGTCTCCAGCAGCAACCAGTCATTGTTCCAAGATGAAGCATGGTACAGATGTAACTGTGAGGGTGATGGCCACCAGACTCTGTGAGAAGCCACTTCCTGAGCATAGTAGCTGAACTTCAACAGCACAGGAGTTAATGAACAGCACAGGAATTAATGATGGCTTGTGTTTTGCATCCCAACAGAGGTGGTGGTAATTAAAATTGGGGTGGGGAGCTCATGCAGTTACTTTTAAATTAGCTTTCAAATCCAAACAGAAATGTGTCAAAAAAAAAAAAAAAAAACAGCTTTTGTCTGGCAGAATGTGCTTGGGAGACAAATACATGTATTTATCGAGACCCAGCAGCCAGATTGCTTTTAGTACTGAGTTTATGGATCCTGATGGGTTCTTTGCCTAATCTCTCACTGATTTTACTACAGTGGCTACTGAAGCCTGAGATCCCTGACAAGGCTTTTGCCCAGTGAAATCACTTTGTGATAGAAAATAATACCATTGAGGGGCTGGAGTGGTGGCTCAGTGGTACAGTGCTTGCCTGGTATGTGCGAGGTCCTGGGTTCACACTCTAGCATCATGTACACAACTAAGTGTCAGAGATACAAAGAACCAATGAAAACCTAAATAAAGTTGCTCTTTCTCTCTCTCTCTGTCCATCTTTAAAAAAGAAAGGAAATGAGGAAAAAATAAGACTATAGATCATACAAAAATGAATGTATTCTGCCTTGCATAACCACGGGTACTATCAATAATTATTACAGAATACTATGATTTGATAGGACCTGCATTATGAGTGTGCTTGGATGTTGATAAGGAGACAGATTCAGTTCATCTCCAGTGAGTAGAAGATGAACTCCTTCTCCCATTGTTTTTGAATTTTACCCAAGTGTCTTTTCAATGGATTCCTCTTTTTCATAAACTTGGAAACAGAAAATTTTGATGGTCCAAAATTGTACTGTAGGATAAACATTCATATGAGAGCCACTATGTCAGAATTCTCACTGCTCTCTACTCAGAAAGTTTTGAAGACAGACATGCAACAGGAAATACTAAACCCTCTCTTCATTGTCATTCTCCTTCCAAATTGGCAGAAAACTAACAGTAGATGATATTTAACTTAAATTCCTAATGTTTGTGGGGAATAACATTTGTAATAAATCTGATAATCACTCTTGGTCAGATAATACACATAAAAATAAAGTTCTCCAAGATGTGAAGAGTCAGTAAATCCTTTCTGGAAAATTATCATAATATTCTAAGCCTGACTTTACACGAGATGAAAATCTGCAAACTCCACACTCCGGACAGTCCCTGATCCTCCCCTGGATGCTGAGCCTCCCTCCTTCCCCTTTCACCTCCTTTCAATCTTTCAGCTATCTCAGCAACGTGCAGGCCCACACACAGAGACACATGCGGACTGTTACTATGAAAAGTATGGAAGAACTCCATTTAGACTGCAAAGTTAGCTCTTGAGAAACTAAAAGTCACACAAACACTACCCTATGTGAAACATATAAGCATTAATTAAATCACACAAGTAGGCTGCTTCAATGTTGTGATTTGATTTGATGTTGTTAGGGAATTAGTTCTGATCCAAAACATCCTCACTGATTTGAAGATTATTGAAATTATTGATAACTGACTTATTTCAATGAATAAGAATTGGAGTTTAATGCAAATGTAGCTAAGAATTGAATTTATTGAATGTAGTCAATTTCTTGTACACTGAAGTATGCACAGTTCAAGATGTTTTAAAGGATACGTGTGTGCGTGTGTGTGTATAATATATTTGTATATAATACAGTCCATGATTAGGACCAACGTATAATTCTTTTGAAAAGAGAATATCCACACACAGTAAGCAACATTGCAAAACAGAGTGTGATTTAAGATTACACTGAATCTTATATAAAAGAATAGGATGGTACTATTGGAAAGAGCTGCCATTTTTAACAAAATTCCTGTAGAATCTATTTAGGAAACTAAGAACAGAAAACAAGATATGATAGTTTGGAAGACATTCATGAAGACAACAGAAACAGGAAAATCTAGAAAGTCCAAAATAACCCAGAACCTGTGGCCACTACATTTGTATAAAAGAAAAGTCCATGTTGGGGATTTAAAGTAGCTTAAATTTGCCTAACAAAAAGAGAGCAAACATTGCTGGCTTTAGTAACATTGTTTTGGGGATTTTATATTCATAACGAGAATCATGAGTAATTTTGCAGAATTTAGCTAGGATAGGAATTTTAAGAAATTATCATAATCCCACAAACTGGGGGATCTTTTCATAACTGGGAGGTATATGTACTAATAGAATAAACGAATCAGCAGACGATATTGCAGAAGAGGAAAACCTAGAAGAGTAAGAAATTGTGAAGATAATTGCTAGCAGTCTTTGGCTGGAAACACCCCAATATTGAGGTGTGATTCATTGATATTTTGTGTAAGGTAAATTAGTAATTTTAGTCAGTTCTTAGGAGCCTGACCCATGTAGGACATATTACTTCCGTGGTCTTCTTGTGACTAAAGAACAAAATAGGCCAGTTTCCAGAACATGCAAAAGATCTAAAACCAGCATGAAGGAGACTAGCAATAGCACAAAAAGGTCATTTCAAAAGATACCTGCAAGCTCTACTAAAACACCACCCACTCCATAGTGATGGACAGCTCAGAGGAGAATTTGGGTTGTAGACACTTCCGTTTTAGCAGACTTAGACACAGCTTAAGACAGAAACAGATGTGTGCCTACCTACTACATAAAATTATTATGAACTATTTAAGGTTGCAGTTAGTGAAAACACTCCCACAGAAGCAAAGGTAGAAAGCAAATTACATTTTAAATTACAGAGGAAAGAACATGCCTTTGAAATGTTAGCTAATTAATTTTATAAGTTAACCATTATTGAATTCCTATATTTTGTTTTTGCTAGTTTTCTCAGAACCTCAATTGGATGTGGCCTGCATGCAATATTCACGTAACACTCTTTCAGCAGTAAAGTTGCATATTGCATCCGAAGCATATAGGGGAGACATCAGTGAATAAAATGTCCATATATACCTAACTAAAGCACTTATCTCTGCTATCTCATGATTGATTTCTATATAGGTGTGATCTATACTGTAATATATTTCCCCACTTCACAGTCACTCTCAAAATATGTCCTGCGAGATGGTCCTCTGGTTCACTTGGGAAATTATCACAATTGCAACTTTTAGGATTCCACTCAAGCAACCAAGTCAGAAGTGCAGGGGGTAGTCTAGAAATTTGTGGTTAAGAGACTTTCCAAGTGATTCTGGTGGATGCTCTAAAGCTTAAGGAGTATTGCCTTCCAGGACGAAGTGTGGCCAAATACAAACTTTTTCAACCTTTACTCCTTTCATATTTACATTCGGTAAGGGTATCCATGCCCTTACAGAAGGGTACATCAAAACGAGACTATATGCTCAAATGTTTATATAAACCTTGTCATGCAGACAGTGTTTGTCTCCATTTGCTATTTTGGTTGCATTTGCTATTTTCATGTATTTATTTTTTTAAAGAGAAAGGTAGAATGAGAGAGTTTAGTTTTTCTTCTGATTCTTGTTGCTCTGACACTTAGTTGTGTAAGTGATGCTGGGGTTTGAACCCAGATCCTTTTGCATGCCAGGCAAGCACAGTAACCAATGAGCCACTGCTCCAGCCACCACATTTGCTATTTTTATCCAATGATTTTATGGTGTTTGTCAGCTGAGACTATCTCCTATTTTCATAGAATTAAATGGTTCTCAGTCCAGAACATTTTGTTCCCTATTAAACATGTGGTAAAGTCTACAGACATTTTTATTGCTGCCATGGTGAAGAGAGACCAGTGATCTTAAACATCCTATAAGGACCAGGACACTACTTTCCCCCCAAAATAATTATCTGGCTCCCAATATCAAACATGCTGAGACTGAGAAGTACTGGTATAATGCATACTGTTTAGTACAGATGAGGCATGGATTGAGCACTAAAAATATTATCACCTTTAACATAAAAAAGATCTATGTTGCAAAAGGATCCAGTAATCATTTTACATTCTTTGGGTAAAACCTGGATTTGCTGGCTCATTAATGGAAAGAGGAGCTTGGAATTGTTAACCTTCATCTAGGAATAGAATTATGGCATAATCTCCATGCATTTTTCACACTTAGTCTAAACACATTTGGGAAGCAGTACAAACATTAATAGACTTTCCTTAAGAGAAAATTCTCTGACTCATGTGAAGCAGGTGAAATCTACTAGGTGGTTATGGTCTAATACAAAAGTGTTACATCATTTTACTGTCCTAACATACAATGAAATGACACAAGAATTTTGTGTAGTGGAGACACACGGAGATCATTGCTCCTGGTAATCGTCTGCCTTTATGAGCTTTCATCCTGGGCTCTTTTACTGTATTGTTTGTAGGAGTGTTACTTTAAAAGAGGAAGACACATCTAGTAGACACATGGGTGTTTCTCACTCTGCAGTTTTCCAAGGTTTTGCATGCCTGATTAGTGTTGTGACTTTGCCTGTTGTTCTTACAAATGATGAAGTGATCTGATTTGTGATCATCGATCTGTGTAATATTCCACTGCAGGTAATTTATATGCTTTGACAGTTAGCATATCTGCCTTTCACCAAAATACTTTGTTTTCTGGGGAATGGAACAAGAAGAGAGATTGGACGAATTGACTCTACTTGGAAACTGACCATAGTGTGGTTGAGTGGAAGACGACGTAAACTAGGATGACCTCAGATATCCAATCTGAAATCTGAATTGAAGTTTTTGACTCCCCCTGACAGAGGAACATGAGATGGAAGATGGCAAATAAATAATTTGAAGACACTCCCCCAATTAACAAAATACACTGAATTCATCCTCTCTGTATTGTCACCTCTTCATGCTTCTGGCTTAATATTCTCCAAGGAGAGGAGGAAGAGACAACAGAAAGCAGTGTAATAAAAATGAAAATGTAATTCACAGTTTTACCTACAGCATCAAAGGGAATGCCATGCCTCTTCTCAACAACAGTATCTACCTTGCCTCCAAATTAGCAAAAAGAACTTTCCTCATGTTGGATGCTGCCTGGTTTTCTGTCACCTGTAATCTTTCAGCAAATCCTGCAGATTTCAGCAACAACTCTGTGTAAATTGTCATGGTTGCAAAGGACAGTGAAGTCCACTTTAAGATATTCTCAGAACTCAGTGTTACAAAGAGCCTATTTTCTCTCAATCAACAATGAGGAAGAAAATAATCCTGAGAGTGATACCATAAAAACTGCAATTTTAAATTTTAGTACTCAACTTAACCTCAATTTTATAAAACAGGCAAAAAAATACTCCTTCCTAATGCCTTGACAGTCCCCTACTTCGCATTTTGGACGCAGAGGTTCTTCATAGATGAAAGTCTTAGTGCTCCCACTTCTCACTTTCTCTTTGATTCAGGTGATCTGCTTACATACAAACATATGTTGCTGGAATGTCCTGGTATCTCACTAACACCTATGCAAATATGCCCATTTTTTCTTATAGCAATCTATTCTCATGCATCTCCATCAACTAGCCGGATATCAGCTTTACTGGGAAAAAAGCTTCCCTATTGTTATTATGTAAAACATTTCATTCATTATGAATCTTTTACACAATTTCTTTTTTTGATGTGGCAGAGTTTCATTATGTGGCAAACATGGTAGACCACTTCAGACTGAAAATCAAAATACAGCATGGGAGGAAGAATCCTGTCACAATTTTTAAAGAAGCAAAAATAAAACATTCAGGCAGTTTCCAATTTTTACAGTATTGCATAATTGGTACAAAGCACTTGTGTCTAAGTGATCTTTAGCTTCTTTTGGGCATCTTCAACCCCACTGACCATCATACTGGAACACCCAGTCCAGGAGGGGCATCCAAATGGCCTTTGGACTCAAAGTTACTACAGTCTAGACACTATTTCTGCAAATGACACATCATACAAATGCAAATGCCATATTAGACTTTCAAATCCAATGATAATGTGACAAACAATATCAGTCACCCTCCTGTGAGGTATGCCACCATTGATTCTCATCTCTTGTAACTGCCTTATGCCTCTATTTGTTCACTGAGCACTTGCAACATATTTCTTTTGCAAACAACATTAGTAATGAGAAACAGTCATCCAACTGAGACTGAGAGACAGGCGTGACACTTCAGTGCTTCCCCGGCATCCACATGCGTCCATTTCTAAGGAGTTCATTCACTCTAGCTCAGGGTTCCTTAAATTCACCACCACTGACATTCAGTGTCAAGTATTTCTTTGTTGCCAGAGCTATCCAGCACATTGTAGGTGATGTAACGGTAGGTGTCCCTGGTCTCTACCACTAGATATCAACAAAACTTTCCTAATCATGGTGATGGAAATATCTGTAGACATTGCCAGATATCCCCTGCAGACAAATGAACCCCAGGCTGAACACGGCACTTAACTTCAAACAAAATTTTAAAAAAAGAAAGAGAGAAAGAGAGAGAGTGGGTGACAGAAGCAAGAGATCATCAACATGGCTTCTAAAAATACTTACAGATTTCCTATTTTCTGCATCCTTCTCCCCAACAGAAAGTTAGGGCAGAAATTTCTTTATTTCTTTCTTTCTTTCTTTCTTTCTTTCTTTCTTTCTTTCTTTCTTTCTTTCTTTTTCTTCCTAAGAGAGAGGGACAGTGAAAGAGAGAAAGAGAGAATCAATTTTATTTAGTTTTTCACATGGCCTTCATTGCTCCGACAGTTCATTGTGTACTTGGTGCTGGAGTTTGAACCTGCACTCTTGTGCTTCCAGGCAAGCACCATAACTGCAGAGCCACCACTCCAGCCCAGAAATTTCTTTTTTAAAGTGGGTAAGATGAAGTGAGTATGGTACAGAAAGTGGCTAATCATTTTCAAATCTCTTCCTGGTTCCCAGAAATCGATTTCCCTTTGTGTAGGTGGGGAATGAGCTAATGAAATATGGAATTGCATCATCGCAGAACCTCAGCAGAATCTGTACATTTCTTGAAATCCCACCTTCTACAGGGGCACATATGCTCTCTGTGAGCAACTCAGCCTAAATTTACAGCTGCATTTACATCTGGAACAAGAAAAACTGACTATTCACCCTCAGTCCACGTCCCTCTATTGGTTCCCAATATTTTCCCTCTTAAGCTTTCTTGTCCCCTTAGAAATTGACTAGAGACTTTTTCTACAGGAACTTCTCCAAACAGTGAGGCACATGCTATAAGATCATGAATTTCCAATAAAGAAAACTATCAGTAAAACTGGACTTTTCCCCATTTTTAGAGAAAAATAAATAATTAAAATAATGTTATATCCACTTATTCATTCATCAAATATCTACCTCATGCTACTTTATGATAAGCATTGAGCCACAATATTTCAGAGAAATGCAGTTAACT
>PVKS010036583.1:0-19239 GCA_004027875.1 Aplodontia rufa
GGGTTCATCAACACGATGCAGCACAGGACTGCACTCATGGGGTCCACTCTAGAGCAAAAGAGGAATGGAGGGGCAGAGTTGGGCACAGGACCATGGCTCCACTGTACCAGCATGCACCACACCCAGGTTTCCAGCCTAGAGGAGCCCGGATTCTCAAAGGGGTCAACTTCCCCCACAGAATGGGTTAAAGAATGGCTTAAAATGTCAAAGGACCACCCCTGAAAAGTCTATGACAAAACCATCAAGGATCAGCTGAAGAACCACTTGGTGATGACACCCCGTGAGGACAGTGTAGTAGACGTCCTAAATTAATGACCACTGCACAGTCCTATGTTCCCAACCAACCAAGACATAGGTCTGGGAACCAAGGGTTGGAAGAAGTGACCCTGCTTCCTATCACTGCCAATGACCACTGGAAAGCAGGGCTGTCTCATCTTTGCAAAGGATCTCAGTTCCCAGAGTGGGAGAGAGCAAACATCTCATTCAAGTTTAAGGTATGGCTGTCACCCATCACTTTAGAATTCCCTGCTAGTCTAGGAAATGAGTCGCCTACCTATTGGTGGGAGCAACTGACCCTGGTCAGCAGGAGGTGGAGGTGTGTATTCAGATCTCTTGGTATCCCTTCCCCAGTTTAGATCATAAGCGGAGCAGTGAGATGGGAATGGTGACCAGAGTCTCGTGTTCTTTGCACATGTGGGCCTAAGTCACCTGGTCTAGATAAGCAGAAGTACCAGGTGAGGGTGAGGGAATCTGGGGTGCTCAGCAGAAGAGGCAGAAGACGAGTATTAACTGCTGTATCAGGAACAGATGTTGTGGGCTGGAGCGGTGGCTCAGCAGTTAAAGCGCTTGCCTGGCAAGGACGCGGGTTCAAACCCCAGCACCACATACACAACTAAGTGCTGGAGAAACAAAGGCCAGATGAAAAACTAAACAAAACTGATTCTCTTTCTCTCTCTCTTAAAAAAACAAAGATGTTGCTCTGGGTGTGGTAGGCTAGCCCCTAATCTTCTTCTTCTAAGTTTCCCTAGGAAAGGAAACCAGCTGAAAACTAGATCAGGTAGGCCTTTGCAGGACACAAGGAGGAGTCTGGACAAGTTTAGCTTCATACTTCAGGA
Source organism: Aplodontia rufa (assembly GCA_004027875.1). Classification (NCBI taxonomy): domain Eukaryota; kingdom Metazoa; phylum Chordata; class Mammalia; order Rodentia; family Aplodontiidae; genus Aplodontia; species Aplodontia rufa. The sequence continues at coordinate 1,116 of PVKS010036583.1, forward strand.
AATCCCAATCCTTTTCCTTTGCTCAATTTCTAGAAAAGTTGGCATATAATCCTTCCTGCCCTCCAGCCAGAGACCTCCCTGGAGAAATTCCACAGACACTGACATACGGGGTCCTCTAATAAAACAGCCAGGTCCTCGCTCCATAATTCTACAGTAAAGTCCACCAGCTGGTAAACCTGATCTGTCACAAAGAACTCTCAGTCTGCAATTTAATGTCACTTTTAAAAAACTGGCCAGGAAAAGGATCCATATGTTTGAGGAAAATTTCTGGTACATCAGACAAGGGCGAATCAAAGGAACTAAGAAAAAGAGACAAAGGGAGGAAAAACCCTTCAAAATTATAATAAAGATCACTGAAGAGCTGCAGAAAAGATGATGTGTCAAAGAAAGAATAGGACACCATTATAAAAAAGAATCTTCGAGGGAAACTGGAAGTAACTCAACAGAAGAGTTCCAAAACCAATCTTGAAAAAATTCTTCGGGAAAGCTGGAAAAAAAAAAAAAAAGAAGAAAGAAAGAAAAAAGTAAAAGGAAAAGGAAAGAAGAAAAAAAAATATCAAAGCAGGAGCCCCAATAATAACAGGAATCCCAAAAAGAGCAACTAAGACAGTGGGCGTGAGGAAATTATTACAGAAACAATAAAATTTCCTAAAACTGAAGTTTGTAACTTTCTAGATAGAAAAGGCCCACAAAGTGCTAAATTAATAAATGAAAGAGTGATCTACAGTGGCTGGGGTGGTGGCTCAGTGGTTATGGCCCTTGCCCAGCATGCTCGAGTACACGGGTTCAAACCCCAGCACCCACGTACCCAACAAAGTGTCGGAGCAGTGAAAACCATGTGAAAAACCAAATAAAACTGATTCTGTCTCTCTACTCTCTCTCTTTTAAAAGAGAGAGGGACAGTGAGACAGACAGAGAAAGAGAGAAACAACTTTATTTAGTTGTTCACATGGCCTCCGTTGCTCCAACACTTAGTTGTGTACGTGGTGCTGGGGTTTGAACCTATGTCCTCGCACATGCCAGACAAGCGCCGTAACCGCGGAGCCACCGCTCCAGCCCCCCTCTCTATCTTCAAAAAAAAAGAGTGATCTACAAAGATAAAGGCAAATCATCACGAAACTTCAGACTACTCTGTGGGGGTGGTGGCATACACCTGTAATCCCAGCGACTCAGGATCACAAGTTCAAGGGCAGTCTTAGCACCTTAGTGAGGCTCTGTGTCAAAATAAAGAACAAAAAGGGCTGGGGATGTGGCTCAGTGGTTAAGAACGCCTAGACTCAATTCCAGGTACAAAAAAAAAACCGGACAGGGAACCTGAATGTCACTGAATTTTTTTTAACTTTTTTTTAAGAGAGAGGGAGAGAGAGAGAGAGAAACAATTTTATTTATTTAATTTTTTGTGACTTTCATTGCTCCTAGACTTCATTTTGTCCGTGGTGCTGGGGTTTGAACTCGCATCCTCGTGCATGCCAGGCAAGCGCTGAAACAGTTGAGCCACCACTCCAGCCTGTCACTGAAAATTTAATGTAATGTTGAAAGCTAGAAAAAAGACAGCTAGACTTAAAATTCTGAGGGAAAATTATTTCTACCCTAGAATTTGATATCTAGTCAGAATGATCAATCAGTGAGGTAGATTTTTTAGTATCTGGTCTCAAAAACTTGCCTCCCTTACAACCTGATTGAAGAAGCTTCTGAAAGACATCACCAAAACTACGTGTAAGCTATGAAGCAGGAATATATAAGACCCAGATAATCACGGACCAGCAAAGGACAGAGGCAAAGGAAATTCTCAGGGTGACAACAAAGGAAGTTAGGACCCCAATCCCGGAGAGCAAGCAGCCCAGGAAGGGCCAGGCAAAGGGCCTCCTGGGAGAAGTCAGCAGGTGGGAGAGGAAAGACTCAGTGCATTTGAAGGGAAGTGATGAGTTTACGGATCCGTGAGGCCGCAGGACTTCCCCTGCACTGGGGACTGAACCCAAGGCCTTGCCCGTGTAGGCCAGTGTTCTACTTCTGAGCCACATCCCCAGCCTGTTTTAAGGATGAATTAGTGGCAAACTGGTACATGAAAGCCCAGCAAGGGGAAAAAAAATAAGGTCACTGTTAACTCCAGGAGAAACAGGTTGAACAGGAAAGGAAATTTCGTAATTCTCAGCAATAAAGAAGCTGTCATAGGCCCGGGGTGTTGCTCAGTGGCACAGTGCCCCTGCGTTAACTTCCCAGGACCACAAACAACAATAATTCCTATTACTTAAAGTTGTCATTTTAGTTCTAGAAATTCCATTAATCTGTTATTCAATACAATGCTAGCTGCCCCAACTATGTGGTTGTGGAAGAGCCTCAAAGTAGCAAAATACAGGATTCTTTATGTTAAAGATAAAACCTGTGGTTTCCATAACCTTTTTTTTTTTTTTTTTTAAGAGAGAGGGACAGTGAGAGAGACAAAGAGAGAAACTTTATTTAGTTGTTCACATGGCCTCCGTTGCTCCAACACTTAGTTGTGTACGTGGTGCTGGGGTTTGAACCGGGTCCTCGTGCTTGCCAGGACCGCTGAGCCACCGCTCCAGCCCCGGTTTCTGTAACTTAAAAAAATTTAAACTTGAATTACCTTTCTCTAAAAATATTTTTTGATTTTCATTTTCAAACATTTGATAACATTATTTTAAAAATATCTTGATAAGAAAGTTTTAGTACGTGTATCAAACAGAGAAGTTCCAAAACAATAAATAAAACAAGCGGGGAAAAGCAACATGAAAAATATGTGTACGTAGGAGTCCATTTACATAAGAGAACCAAACGGAAAACATACGTGTCCACATGCAAAACATATCTAAACGCACGCCAAAGCTCCGGAAGACTACACACCAAAGTGTCAGCATGCACACCTCTAGGGAGGAAACAGAGTGGAGAGGAAGCACAGGTAATCTGAGAGTTCATTTTCACTCGTTTTTATTGGTAATTAATATGGCAAGAGTTGGGCTGGAGCAGTGGCTCAGCAGTTACGGTGCTTGCCTGGCATACGTGATCACGCGGGTTTGAACCCCAGCACCACGTACACAACAAAGTCTCGGAGCAATGGAAGCCACATGAAAAACTAAATAAAACTGATCCTTTCTCATTGTCCTTCTTTCTTTAAAAAAAAAAAAAAAGGCGAGAATTCAAGTGATATTGTTAGGCGTGGTGGTGGCGCACATGTAATCCCAGCGACTCGGGAGGCTGAGGCAGGAGGACCCCAGGTTCAAAGCCAGCCTCAGTAACTTAGCGAGGCCCTGTCTCAAAAAACAAAGCAAAGCAAAACAAAACCAAACCAAAAAAACCCCACGCAAAACAAAGAATGGATGTAGGTACAGCTGAGTGGCCAAGCACCCCTGGGTTCCACCCCAGCACCACAAACAGCTCTTGCCTAGCAATCAAGGAAGTTGTTATCCACCTGCAGTTTACCTCCAGTCTGCCCTGCTGGGTTTTGTACACCACTTGGGGATTCTCCTGGAGAATGCCGCTGTAGAGCTCACGGAAGTGGGCTATGTTGGGCTGCACGATATTCAACACTTTCGTCTTTTCCTCTCCGATCACCATCCGAAAGTCTCCTGGTTAAAACAGAAAAACAAACCTCCCATTTAGAAGCCACACCTGGATCTACGGACACTGGTGCTGCTCAGCGAACATCACCCAAAGAAGGCAGGCACCCGTCGGGAGGAGAGAGCCTCTTCAATCACACAGCCCTACAGACTCATGAAAATCTAGCTACCCAAGCACGCAGGTAATCAGCAAGAAGCTGATTTGTTTTGGTTTTTCTAATGCAGAAGATTTTGTTCTTAAAATGCGCATCTTACAATGACAGCTCTGCTTGTGGCCACTCAAGGAGGCAGGAGCTGTGGATCACGGCTTCAGACCTGTCCTAGCCACTGCTCTCGCATCCTGGGTGTGTTTGCATGAGGGCTTCTGAGGTGCTTTATGAATGCAATTAACCTTTTTGTTTTTGTTCTGATTTTTAAGAGAGATACTGTGCACAAGCAAGCAAGAGAGTTGATTTTGTTTTCGCCTGGTTCTTATTTTTCCTTCACTTATTGAGTATGTGAGGCTAGGGTTTGAACCTGGGTCGCCCCGCACGTCAGGCAAGCGCTCTACAGCTAGCTGAGCCACTGCATTTGATAATGGCAAGGGCAGGGAGTGTTACAAATGCTAGGAAGAAGAGGTGACATCTAAGAAGAAATCAAAAGCAGATATAACCTGGAAAATGGCAAATGATGGGAAGTGAGGGATGTTACGTTTGCCTACGGGATGAACAAAGCTGAGGCAACGGGAAGGACACAGAGCAACTTTTGAAACAAATTGAAAAGCACCTGCCTCTGCCAATCCTCAGTGAGACCTGCCGGGGAAAAAAGAGCCATAAAACAGGCATGTTTGAGTGATGCCCAGTGGGCGAATGCGAATTAGAAAGGGGCTGGTGGGAGCTGGGGCGCAGCTCAGTGGTAGTGCCTGCTTAGCAAGAGTGAGGACCCTGGGTTCCACCCCCAGAACACAAAGGGAGGGGGAGGGAGGGAGGGAGTGAGCAGAGAAGCAGGACATTGGCAGGTGAGGCACCGTGAGAGTAATTAGCTGAAACCTTTCTTGGACAGTCAGCAAGTTGCCAGGGAGCTCGGAGGTGGCATGTAAAGGCAGATGCCCCAGCAGCCCTCAGGGACGAATAGGAGGATGCAATGCATCACCCAAACTAGGTCACTTTAGAGGGCGAGAGAGCACGGCAGACAGCTACACCAGGACAAGTATTAACTGGGCAAAGCAGGGCACACCGGCTACCCTTGCCAACTCCTTTCTCTGGATGGGGGAGGGAATCAGGCCACCGCCTGCGACAGTACATTTTCCTAGAGCAAACTGCTGGTTTTGCAAAAAGCAAAAATATGAAGAGGTCTGCTGGAGGTTTACATGTGACTTGTCCCCCCTCAAACTCTTGGGAAGTACTAAAAGGGTAGACGCTTATCCGACTTGGGTTAGAGGCAGGGCCTTCGGGAGACTAATTAGGATTAGATAAGCTGTTTAGGGTGGAAGCCCCACGACTGAACTGGTGGCTTCACAAGGAGGAGGGGCAGAAGACAGATTTAGGTGTTCCCTATCACTATGCCACGCCCTGCACTGCAGGGACTCTGAGGACAAGGTTGCCACCAGCTGTGGTCCCTTGGCCTTCCAGAACTGTGACCTAAATAAACCTGTCTTCGTTATGACTTATCCAGAAGATGCACTTCAGTAAGAAGTGCTGGGACTTTAAGCTTCAGAGGTCAGTGATCTGGTAGAACACAGCCAGGGATCGCAGGTTTCAGGAAAGCAGAACTCTAAACAGCCTGAGGAACCTGACCTTGGCATAGACACTGACCCTCCAGGTGACTGCGCAGAAGAGAGCCATCATAACAAGCTGCCCAAAAGTGGATGAATTTGTTGTTTCATTCCAGTCTTATTGACCGATCGATTGAGGTGCTGGGGATCAAAACCAAGGCTTATGCTAGGAGAGCGCTACATACCTGCTGCCGCCTATTTTAGACGGAAAGAGAGTTAACAGCTAAAACCGAGGATCACTGCTAATTAGGGCATTGAGAAACTGGTCCTTTCACAATATCAATGTTGACATCAAAAACTGCCAAAGTCCTTGGAGAAGAGCAAATCAAGAGACCCCGTCGCTGGTGAGCAAGCCTGAAGTCAGGTTAGCGAGCCCTGGTATGCACCCGGCCTGCACCAAGCGCTTCGCTGTGCTGCCCCACATGTGTGTCTGTCCCACCCACACGGCCCTCCTCTCAACATGCTGCTCCGTTTCCACTGAGCAGACAAAACAGCACCCACCGAGATTAGGTGACTTGCCTCAGAGAACCGCACGGAGGGCTGAGAATGTGGGGTACAGTGCTTGCCTAATGTGGGTAAGACCTTGGGTTTGCTCTCCAGCACCCGAAGCACAGCAACAACGAGTACACACACACACATATTTTTTAAAGTGAGAGAGAAAGAGAGAATCAGTTTTATTTAGTTTTCCATCTGGTTTTCACTGCTCTGACACCTAGTTATGCATGTGGTGCTGGGGTTTGAACCTGGGTCCTTGTGTACTCCAGGCAAGCGCTGTTAAGTGCTGAGCCACCGCTCCAGCCCGAAACTCCTATTTGTACTGGGAGCAACCCAGAAGTCCAACAGGGGGATGGACAAGCTATGACGGTACATCCACACCTACCATGAACATGACTGACCGAACCCAAATGCTCTCCCTGAAGAACAGCTGCATGCCAGGACGACCCGACCCAGGGGACAGCCTGGACCTGTGACCAGCTCCGGAAGCCCAGCTCCTTGCGCCCCGCCTGGCACAGAGAAGGCACGAACTTCTCCGGTTGCTGTGCAGCTGAACAGCGAGCCTGGCCGCAGGGGACGGGGGGTTGGGGGGTGTGTGTGAACGGGCCGATTACTCAGTTCTGCAGAACCAAGTGAGTGAAGGCATGGGCACAGTGAGAACCAGCATCTGATCTTAAGAACCAAGCTCTCCTACCTTTGGAGATCTGTGTGCAACAGATTGAGAAAGACTGACGGCTGGCTTTGAGTTCATGCCTCCACTGCTGACCATTCTGCCCAGGGAACTGCCAGAATCATGCAATAGGGCAACTGCAGGAGAGCTTCTCTTTGGATGGGACAGGAAACAAGCTCAGAGGTCTGCAAAGCACCTACAGCTCGTGATTCAGGCATGCGACCAGCAGCCAGGGTCCTGATTGTGAACCTGGGGATGGGAGGGGTGCACGGTACTGTGGGAAGACTTCCAAGCCTGCCAGTGTCCAGGCCTTTCTGGTCAGTCTCCTTCTCTCCAAGATGGCTTTACAATCTGCCTAATCCCACCACCTCACAGCTGCTTTCAGGTTTAAAGAGCTAACGTAGTCGAGAATGTTTTGTTACGTAGTAAAGCAGATACTACTGATACTATGATTTGTACATAAGATGGGCAAATGGGGTCTGGAGCGGTGGCTCAGCGCTTATGGCACTTGCCTGGCATGCACAAGGATGCGGTTTCAAACCCCAGCACCACGTACACAATGAAATGTCAGAGCAACGAGGGTCACATGAAAAACTAGACAAAACTGATTCTCTCTCACTACTCTGCTCTCAAAAAAAAAAAAAAAAAAGTGCAAATGGGCACTTTGGTGCACACCTGTGATCCAATTTGGGAGGCTGAGGCTGGAGGTTCCCAAGTTCGAGGTCAGCTTGCGAGACCCCATCTCAAAATCAAAAGAATTAAAAAAAATAAAAAGGCTGGGGATGTAGCTCAGTAGTAAAGAGCCCCTGAGTCCTGAGTTCAATCCAGTACCAAAAACAAAAGGACGGGCGAAGGATAGAGGACAGAAAGAGCCCTGTGTCCAAGATTACTGGTTAACTTCTCCCTTTTTACAGTAGTCACAACATTGCTGCCATTTCAGTTCACTGAGTATCTGGGTGGCTACTAAGGCCCAGGAGCTGTGCTGGACACTGGAGAGATAACCAAAATCTAGGCCCTAGCACAGACAGCAAAGGATGTGATTATTTCTGTGCAGGATCTTAGCTGGTAGTTCAAGGACAGCAGCCCAAACCAGATGTTCTGATTTTGTGGTACCAGGGGCAAATCCAGGGCCTCAAACATGCCAAACAAGTGCTCTACCGCTGAGCGACACCCACAACCCTTTAAGTTTTTTATTTTCAGGTAGGACACTGCTACGGTGCTGAGAACCTGCAAACCTTCTGCCTCAGCCTCCCCAGTTGCTGGGATTACAGGTGTGCACCACACCTGGCTTATCTTTTTTATTTTGGCACCAGGGATTGAACCCAGGATTGCTTGACCACTAAGCCACATCCGCAGCCCCTTTTATTTTCTATTTTGAGACAGGGTCTCACTAACTTGCATAGGCTGGCTTTGAACTTGAGCTCTTCCTGCCTCAGCCTCCCGAGCTGCTGGACCACAGGTGTGTGCCAGCGCGCCTGGCTTTGTCTGTCGTCTGATCACGGCTAACTTAGTGGTGGTGGAGTGGCATGTGTGTGGCTTTGACTGGCATTTGCAGAATACTAATAATGCTGAGCAGCTTCTCATGCATCATTTGCATAGCCGTGTGACAAAAAGCTCTATTCAAATCTTCTTGTTTTTAGTTTGGGTGACTTTTATTGCAATTCTGAGAACTCTGTGTATATCTGGAAGGCAGCCTCACATCAGGTGCATGATTTATACATATTTTCTCAGCTGCCTTTTCACGTTTTTGATGGCTACTTGCAGCACAGAAGTTTTTACCTTTTGTGTGGTCCCGTTCACCTATTTGTTGTTGTTGTGTGTGCTTTTGTTAATATTCTGGTATATGTCTGAGAAACCATTTTTCTAAGCTAAAGTCACTCTTTTAAAAATTTTATAGTTTTACCCCTTACGTTTAACTTACATGGTGCAAGTTAGGGCTCTAACTCCATTCTTTTGCAATCGGATAAAATAATAACTTTAACAAGAATGAGTCAGGCAAGCCAGATACAGCGGCCCCCTCCGTAATGCCAGCTACCTGGGAGGCTGAGGAAGGAGGACGCCAAGTTGATCCGAGCTCTTAGAGAAGCCCTCAGCAACGTAGTGAGACCGTCTCGAAATAAAAAACCAAGCAAGCGCTGGGGAATACAAACTCAGCGGTGGACGCCCTGGGTTTAATCCTCAGGACTGCTAAAAAAATTAAAAAAAAAATAAAAATAAAAATAAAAAACCTTAGGCATTGTTTCTAGGAAACAGCTTAACATGATACTCAAAAGGCACCCTCAAAAATATCTCCACAGCTGCAGGAAAGATGCCACGGCACTGGCCCACGCGTAGCAGGGAGTGGGAGAGGAGCGAAGGGCTAAGGTCCTGAGTCGTATAAACCTGAACCCCCTTCGCCTCTCCACTCCAGAGCGCTTAGAAAGTGGGCGAGCACACGGAGGGATGGAGAAGAGCCGGGGGGACCACGCTGGTTCAAGAGGGCGCCCACACGCCAAGCACTCCCCCTCATCAAATGCTCACTGAGCACTAGGGCATGTGTCAGGAACACGTGGGAGCAGAGTGAGCAAGACAGAACTTGGCTGGCGTGAAGCTCCAAGGCAGGGCCTGAGCTTCATGTGCACGAAGCCCTAGGCTCCATGCCCAGCACCAACCTCCCCGCCGAAATAATAGCACGACAGACTGTGGGAAATGCTAAGAAAAAGAAAAACAGAGGAAAGAAAACAGAGATTGGTAGAGAAATGGGGGCGGGATCAGGGCAGACCTCCGAGAAGCCAGGACGGAGGCCGAATCCTCAGTCCAAGCCCCATGCCCAGAGCAGCCGGCTGCACTGCTTGCAAGGGCTGGGAGGGAGGCCTTGAGCACTGTGGAGTGAGCATTCACAGCTTTCACTGCGGACAAACAGGCTCTCCCGCCTAGGGACGCTTGCCCACACCCTGGAGCACGGGGCCCACTGCTCATCTCTCCCTGAATCAACTGGCAACGCCCTCTCTGCCTTCTCTGATCCTAGAAGTGGCCTTGCCTGTGTTCACACCTTCCGACATGACAGCAGGCCCTTCGCTCTATCCCGGCCAGTGCTAGAAGGTGAATCTTCACTTCTTAAGCATCTTAAAGGGCCAGATGAACTGGGCTTGCAAGTTCTTATCCACCTCAGTACTCTAACTTGGACGGACATTTTTTGTCAAACTGCAACAAGTTTTCTATTGTGGCTGGACTGGGGATAAGGCTTAGCAGAAGAGTCCTTGCCCAGAATGCACAGAGTCTTGGTTTTGATCCCCAATACTTTCAAAAAAAAAGGAAGGACAAAAAGGGCTAACTACACACGCATACATTCAAAAAGTTGTCCAATTTTAATTCTTTTTCTTGTTTTTAAAGACAGGGACACTGAGAGTGAGAGAGAGAGACAGAATCAATTTTATTTCGTTTTTCATGTGGCTTTCACTGCTCCGACTTGTTGTGTACGTGGTGCTGGGGTTCAAACCTGTGTCCCTGTGCATGCCAGGCAAGCACCGTAACCACAGAGCCACTACTCCAGCCTCAATTCTTGTAACTAACAACATAACGCCACTGTAAGAACACATCCCAGGACGTCAGTGCCCCATTTGCCACTTTCCCTATTCGAGCAATTTGTGCCCAAAGGCTTACTGGGGTGTCATTAAAAAAATCCTGATAGCCTGGAGTGGCACACACCTGTAATCCCAGAGGCTCGGGAGGCTGAGGCAGGAGGATTACAAGTTTGAGGCCAGCCCCAGCAATTTAGCAAGGCCCTAAGCAACTTAGCAAGACCCTGTCTCAAAATAAAAAGGGCTGAGGAGGTGGCTCAGTGGTTAAGTGCTCCTGGGTTCACTCCCCAGTCCAAACCCCTCCCCCCAAAATGGTTGTCATGAGGATATTAAACTAGTATCGCATCCAAATTATCGAGAGCAGTTCCTGGTCCTTCCCCGCATGCCCCTTTCGTCTTTTTTAGCGTGCTGTTTTTTAAGTTTATACTGACTCACTGTGAAGTTCCTTAGAGCAGAAATTCTATCTTCAGCTCTTCAGGGCATGAGCTGCTGACTCATTTGATAAATGTTAAACCAGGATTCTTACCTAAGATTAGTCATTTTTATAGTTGGCACTTCAGAAAGTTCAAGGCGCCTACTCCAAATTCATTTGGTGTTCTTTTTCTGTTTACTTAAGTGCCGACTTCTAAGAATAAGTGAAGGACTAGAAAGCTTTCTCCTCCCTAACTCTGCAGGCCCTCTTCCTCCTCCTACTCCTTTCTCACCCATCATTTACAATAATGCTGCCATAAATGGAGGCCCCAGAGCCAAGGGACCTTTAAGTACTATATAAAATGTACAGGTTATTATTATCAGTAGCAAACTGGCAGATCTTGACTCTGCTGGTAACTACTGGCAGGGACTTGTCCAAAAGTGATACTGTCTTCTTTGTCCCCTCCCCTTCCCTTGAGAAGTGCTGAACTTCTGAACCCCGTACAATCTCTCAACTGGGAAAAGATGGGAAATGTTAAGGTTGTAAATAAGAGAGACTGGTGGGTAGTTTCGACACTGGACTGTTCTGAGGGTTTGGGAGATTTGGATGGATGAGCAAAGGGACGGAATTCTATCAATGCAAGGAAACTCGGGAAGGCAGGAGGAAAATCTGCCTCTGGCTCTGCCTGAAGCAAGTCTGATGCCTGTAAAAATGACTTAGCCACAGGGCCCAGATCTCTATGCTTTCAGCCTAGTTCCAGCAAAAATCTGCTACATTCATAGTAGTCTGAATGTGCATTAAGAAAATCAAAGACTGGGGACACTCAACGGCTGAGCACGTGTTCAGCACGCATGAGGTTTTGGATTTGATCCCCAGCACTGAAATAGTCAGCAGACAGGGAAAAGCAGTTATGTCGCTCTTTAGTTGAAGTTCAGAATCCACCCAGCACTCTCGGATATTATCAGGGGGCAGGGGTGGAGGAACAGTGGGACCATGGGCCAAGGAGAAAGCTGTCCTGCGTCTTCTCCCAAAGTCAACACACCACGAACGGCTTCTGTTACAGCCTGGTTCTGCGGTGGAGCTCAGGGAGGGAATCACCCTCATAGAGGCTCTCCTTTCCCACTCATTTCCTTCTGGAACACAGTCGCTCTGCTCTGTGCCTCTCTGCCGCCTCACAAAGGGCATGGATGCTGCCAGGTGAAGCTGGGAGCAACAGACGTCAAGGTGACTCGACTTGCGCTCTTTTCGGTGTTGTAAATACAGCTGCACCGCGCTAGACACATTTCAAGAAGAGGCCGAAGAACAAGACCTCTGAAGTCTCTTACGGCGTTAAATTTCCATGAAATGTTATCTGTACTGAGATTTGGAGAAAAAATAAACCGTGCTTGCAGTGTTTTGAGGACAGGGTTCTTTGACTTACACTTCAGAAATTAGGAAAGAGATTATTTATTTAAGACAGTGCTTTTTCAGTTTTTTAAGTTGCAGATCACTTTTCTTGTTAATGAAAGAATTTTTTTCCTTTGTTGCTAGGGATGGAACCCAGGGCCTGTGCACGCCAGGCGAGCACTCGGCCCCTGAGCTACATCCGCAGTCCTGTGGACCTCATTGCACTGAACAGGCAAACACAAGCTCCTCTGGTTGCAGCTAGGGTGCTGGTGAGGGACCTAGGGCTCTATCCTCTCAGCTTTCCCCTTGCTGACATCTCTGAGGAACACAACTGGCTGATAGGGAAAGGAAGTTAAATTTAGACAAAGTAACAAAAAATCAATTAAATGAATGGGGAAGAAGGGAAAGCTGTTCTTTCACGTGGAGGAAGAAGTAGATTTTGAAAACCATCACTCTGGACGAAGGCTGGAAAGACTGCTTTGAGCAAGACCTATTCACAGATGTAAATTCAGAAGGGAAAGTTTGGTTAAGAAGCAAGATACCTGTGCTCTCCATGCAAACGAAGGCACGTAAGGGAGGAGACATGGGTCAGAAGGAGGCAAGTGTTACCGGTCTGCAGACCTCAGAAACGCGAACGGCATGTAAGGAAGGGAAAGGCCGAGGAAATGCTCCAGATAAAAATTAAGTAAGCTTAGCAGGCGTCAGGCCCAAGGTTCAATCCCCAGCGCCAAAAAATAAAGAGAGAGGGCTGCAGTGGTGGCTCAGATGTTGGAGCGCTTGCCTGGCATGTGTAAGGACCCGGGTTTGAACCCCAGCACCACATACACAGCTGGGTGTCAAGAGAAACCAGAATCAGATGAACAATAAATAAAAACTGATTCTCTCTCTCTCCCTCTTTAAAAATATAAATAAATAAAAATAAAAAGAGATGCATAACTAACATAATATACGATTCTTGACTGGGCCACATCTTGAGGGAAACATTCCGTAGGACATCACTGGACAGCTGACATTTGGAATACGATTGTCAGTTTCACCAAACACCGCGTCATTACCAAGAGCAGCAGCAGCAGCAGCAGACTCATTACCATCACCATTTGGGGCTGGGGATTGAACCCAGGGGTGCTGAACCACTGAGCCACATCCCCAGCCCTTTTTATTTTATTTTGAAACAGTGTCTTCCTAAGTTGCTGAGACTGGCCTGCACCTTGAGATCCTCCTGCCTCGGCCTCCTGAATCATTAGGGTTATAGGCGAGGGCCACCTTGCTCTGCTGCATTGGTATTAAACTTCCTGAATTTGATACCTGTACTGTGATTATGGTCTAAAGAGGACAGGATATACGTGACCTACTAACAAACAGTTTAGAAAAAAAGATAAAACAGTGTATTTATGTATAGAAAGAAAACTGGAAAGCAGGGCTCCTAAAGGAATATCACCATCACCCCAGAACTTTGTTAGAAAGACAAGCTCTCAGGCCATACTCTCAACGCACAGCATCAGCTGTCCGAGGTTAGTAGTCTGTGGTTTTGGTTTTTTCAGTACTGGGAATAGAATCCAGGAGTGTTCTATCCCTGAGTTATCCCACTAGCTCTTCTTATCTTTTATTTATTTAAAACAATTGCTTTTAGTTATAGATGAACAGAATTCCTTTATTTTATTTATTTTTATGCAGTGCTAAGGATCAAGCCCAGCACCTCACATGTGCTAAGCAATCACTCTGCCGTGAACTATAACCCAAGTCCAAATCCCTTTTTATTTTGAGACAGGGTCTCACTAAGTTGCTGAGGCTAGACTTGAACTTGATCCTCCTACCTCAGCCTCCCAAGTTGCTGGAATTACAAGTGTGCATCACCTGTAATGCTCTGTGTTTTAAGAAGCCCTCAAATGCATACTCAATCTGAAAACCACTGATACAGAGACTGAGAAAACAAATGTGATGAGTGCTAAAACTGGGGACTCTGGGAGACGGGTCTATGGACGTTTTCTTATTCCTGAAACCTTTCTACAGGCTTGTGATGATTACAGAATAAAAATGAGCAACAGCAAAAACAAAAAATGACACTTGGACAATACCTGGAGGGACGTAGACAGAAGGGAGGTGGGGAGGCCAACCAGGAAGTTACTGCAGGAAGTTACACAGGAAGTGATGCGAGCTAGAACTAAGCCTGCCATGATTCCAGCGCAGAGTGAGGAGCAGGCCATCTGCACAGGCTTCACGTGACAAATGTCCGTCTCAGAAAAGATCTGGGCACACAGGACACTAACCCGAGTAGGAGAGCCCGGCGATCTCTACGAAGAGGTCTTCCTCAGAAAAGCTCTCGGGGAGCATGAGGAAAGCAGCTGTCACAGCGCTCTTCAGGTTTTTATCGAGGGCTGACCTAAGGATGATATTCTCTCCCATTGCGATGATCTTCACCTGGAAAAGACAGGGCGATCAGAAGAATTCATGAAGAGGAGCACCACCCAAGCCACGGGTCCACACGCACCCTGAGCCTCCCAGCTCCGACCACTGGAGATCCTGGACTGGTAATGTGGTCGGCATGAAATAATCCCGTTCTAGTAAGTAATCCCAGAGCCTCTTGTCTTATCACAACGCCAAAGAAAACAAAATTAATATTCCTCTTAAAGGAGGAAACTCACCACAGGCTTGGAAAAAAAACTAAATATCCTCTGGGAACTTTGATAGTTTTTATTTTTTCAACTCACCGTTTTAAATTTTCTTGTGCAAGAAGGCATTTTCTTTCTTTATTTAGAACTCACCTCTCTGCTTACCCACATAAAACCCAGGCAGTTCATGCTCTATGATTTTTAGGTACAATATTAAATTTGACTAAGGAGAGTGGAAAGAAAATCAGCTGCACCTGAAAAATCATGGGTTTTGAAGATAGGCCTGGGCTCAAGCCCTGGCACTTACTAACTGTGTGAGTTTGGGCAAATTACCTAACTTCTCAGAACTTAAGCCACCCTATAAAATAGGGATAACAGATCTGTATCAAGGAATCTTCACACAGACAGAAAACAACACAAGGCAAGAGTCCCTCTGGGCCAAGGGTTCTCTTCTCTTGATGCTGGCATTAGCAGCATGGGAGAGCTTGTTAAAATTCATATTAATGGGCCCCGAACCCACAGCTTCTGATTCAGTTGGTCCTGGTGAGGCTTAAAAATGCACATTTCTGGGCTGGAGCAGTAGCTCAGAGGTTACGGCGCCTGCCTGGCAGGCGAGAGTACGTGAGGTCAAACTCCAGCACCACGTGCACAGTGAAGTCGCGGAGCGACAAGAGCCACATGAAAAACTAAATAAAACTGATTCTCTCTTTCTCTCTCTCACTGTCCCTGTCTCTTAAAAAAAAATAAAAAGCATATTTCTAAGAAGGTCGCAGGAAATGTTGACGCTACTTTGGGTTCAAGGACTAAACCTTTTTCTTTTTTTTAAATTTTTGGTACTGGGTTTGAACCCAGGGGTGCTTTACTACGAAGCCACACCCCTAATCCTTTTTACTTTGAGATAGGGTCTCGCTAAGTTGCTGAGGTTGGCCTCAAACTTGTGATTCTCCTGCCTCAGCCTCCAGAGTCGCTGGGATTATAGGCAGGTGTCACTGTGCCCAGAGGCAGCATTTTGAGAACGCTGTTAGGCATCAAGCTTAGAAGTGGGATTTCCAAATTGCTCTTCAGAATGGTTACATCAATCGCTACTCCCACCGTAATCTTTTCAAAACATCCGCTGCTGACTGATTTTCTATACAAAGGCAAGTGTCTCCAAGTCCCTAGCAAGGACTCACATTTCTAAAACACACCGACTCTAAAGCACTTGGTGGTGTCAGTAAAGTCTCCCC
Organism: Aplodontia rufa; assembly: GCA_004027875.1. Classification (NCBI taxonomy): domain Eukaryota; kingdom Metazoa; phylum Chordata; class Mammalia; order Rodentia; family Aplodontiidae; genus Aplodontia; species Aplodontia rufa. Next base: position 16,802 of record PVKS010036583.1, read on the forward strand.
CTATTCTGGAAAACAGGGTGTAAGCTGCCTTTTGTCAAATTCAGATAAGACAAGACAAACGAGGTGGTGCATAAAGGCATACTCTGAGAAATTCCAAAGTAAAATTTTATCAGAAAGCAAGGAAGGAGGAGAACGTTATCCCAACGCAGTTTTATTTTGTTGTTTTAAAAAATGGGGTAGAGACATAAGACATGTAACCAATTTACAAACCAAGTGTAACAACCTGCATTCTACCGTGTGCTTCGGGCTCCTCACCGTTTCTCTAAGGGACTATTTATAACATCCAAACCCCACATATGACATACAGGCCGCTCTATTCAATATCACCTCCTCCACCCTTATAATTAGGAGAACTTAATAGACCTCAGTGAAACCTTTTGGCTCGGGTGAGTTTAGCCTCTTTGCAATCATCTGTGGGGAGTAAATCCAGGGTACAGCCCAGGAACAAGACTTGCCTAAGGTTTCAGGATGAACGAACCATAAAAATGAGGGCAACACCCTTCCACTGTGCAAATCAAGTTCTAGTATTTTGAGTCAGGCATTTAGTTGGGGACGTGTTCTGCTTAGCTTATTTTGACAGATGATTAAAACAAGCACAATTTTTTTTTTCTTTTCAAAATGGGAACTGAACTCAGGGCTTCTCATATGCTAGGCAAGTCCTCCACCACTGAGTGGCATCTGCAGCCCCCAAATCTGAAGGTCCCATAATAAAAACTCCTATGTTTATTCCTTGAATAATTTTCTCAAACTTTGCATTCTACACGGAATCACTGATCTACCAGGGCAACCTCTTCAACTTATTGGTGGAAAAACTAAGGGCCAGAGAAGTTAAAAATTTTCTCCAAGAGAGGAAGTGGCACCCTGGACCACGCAGGGTCCAGTCCCCTATCTGTCCCCTGTGATGTCCCTCCACTCCCACATTCCTACTCTGCATTCCTCATCCTGATGCACTAGGTTCTTCTCCGTAATTCCTTCTTCTTTTCCCTGAAGCTATTACAGAGACCCAGTGAAATCAGACGCTATTTTGAGAAGTTAACAGTTCGAAGATGCAAATAAAGGCTCAGTTTGAAAGAACTTTTCCAGTTAACAGGATAACTACTTGTTCTCCAAGAAAGCTGTTCTACTTAGGCTCTAAGGAGGCAGTCTGCTGTTTAAAGCGAAGAGAGCAAACAGAAGCGTCCTTACTCAAAGGGAAAGCGTGAGTTCAGAAGGCTCTGCTACTGTGCCATCTGGTTCTTCAGCGCAAGGTGAACTAGGAACTTGTCTCAGCGGCACTGTATTTGTTGTTCAGAGGGAAAAGCCAATGAACGCTTGGGGCACTGCCAGAGAGGCCTGGGAAAAGAAGAAATTCCTCAGGGCTTGAATAGCTGTTTGTACCTTACTGGGAATGCCCAGACCTGAACTGCATAGATAACGTTCGCACTAGCCAGGGCACGGGGCCTGACTGCGAGAGGAAGGGGCAACGCTTGAAGGGACTTTCAAAGGAGAGATTTGTGAGTGCCTTTCAAGACAGACAAAAAGAAAGCCACACTTGGTCTCCATAGCACGGTCACGAGCAGAGGCTACTTGAAGTGCAGAGTGAAGTTTTAGTTACTAAGCAGGCAACCCTACCTAGTGCTGGGACTCCCAACCACTCCCCAGGGCTTTGCCACTCCTGGGGTCAGGAGCGACCACTCTCAACAGTCACTGCTTGAAGACTTGAAGACGAAGAGCGCTGAGCGAGAGCCGGGTGAAACCTCACTTTTGGACTGCGGATCTTCAGCACAGGCAATGGGGGGGTTATTTTTATATGCACAAAGAAACTTAGCTGTCTTTTGAACAACTAAATGAATGGCTCCGTCTTTGCATTTCAAAGGCGAAAACCAAACCCCTGGGCTCACAGCAGAGCAGAGCCAAAACCAGTAGACCAGGTTTTCCAGTTCCCAGTTCGGGGTGTTTCATACCACGGGGATTTTCCTATTCAAAGAGCAAATAAACAGACCTATGACGTGTGACAGACGACTGTAAATGCACTCAAAACGTGAATTGTGTCTCAATAAATGCTATTACAAAAAAGGAAGCTGTGCTACCGGGCTGAGGGTGTAGCTAAGCGGAGAGGGTCTGCCTAGCATGCCTGGGGCCCTGGGTTCCATCCCAACTGCCCTGAAAGAAAAGAAGAAAATTCAAACAAAATCATTTATACGCGAAAAGCAATGAAATATACAAATCCAAAATTATGTCAAATTAACCAGGGAACTGATTTTAAATCACTTTAGATTTCTTTTTGAATTTACAAAAGATTGTCCACGTGTTCTACTAAAAATTTTAAATCCTATTCAAAAAATATTTCCAGGGCTTGGGAGGTAGCTCCAGGGTGGCCTTTTCAGCATGCACAAGATCCTGGATTCCACACTCAACCATATGCACACGCGCGCACACACACACACGCACACACACGC
>PVKS010036584.1:0-19244 GCA_004027875.1 Aplodontia rufa
GTCTCATATCCAGAATCTATAAAATCCTCAAAAATGTCAGCTACAAAAACACCAATAGCCCAATTGATAAATGGGCCAAAGAGCTAAATAGAGACTTCTCACCAGAGGACATTGATCAAGCCAATGAATACATGAGAAAGTGCTCTAAATCTCTAGTAATCAGAGAAATGCAAATGAAAACCACATTAAGATATCACCTGACACCAGTCAGAATGGCAAAGATGAAGAAAATAAACAATAGATGCTGGAGGGGCTGTGGAGAGATAGGCACACTAACACACTGTTGGTGGAGCTGCAGACTGGTACAGCCCCTCTGGAAAGCAGTATGGAGAATCCTTCAAAAATTAGGGATGACTCCACCATATGACCCTGCTATTCCACTCCTGGGTATCTTTCCAGGGGACTTAGAATCAGCACATTACAGTGACACAGCAATATCGATGTTCATAGCAGCACAATTTACTATTGCTAGGCTAAGGAAACAACCCCGGTGTCCCTTTCTGGAAGAATGGATCCAAAAACTGTGGTACATTTATACCATGGAATATTACACAGCAATGAGAAACAATGATATTGCAGCCTTCAAGGGTAAATGGATGGTTATAGAAGAGATCATGATGAGTAAAATCAGCTTAACCCAGAGATCTAAGGGTCAATTGTCTCCACTCATCTGTGGAGGTGGGGACTAGACCCTGGACAATGAGAAAGTTGGTCTAGTAACATGAGTTAAATCCAGATAAGATGTAAAGCTTTACAATCTAATACTTTTTTTAGAGTTATAATGGGAAGGGGAAGGGAGGGATAAGGGAGGGTAATTGGGGAGGCACTCCTGGGGGTAATTGCAATATCCAGAATATATACACATTTTATACACATTTTATATTATTTTGTTAAAATCTTGTAAGGTTGCTCATAAATAAAAAATAAATAAATAAATAAATAAATAAATAAAAAGAATATTTTGTGAAAAGATCCCAAAAAATTGCCATAGGATTCATATCTATACCATATCACTTATTGATGATATAAACTGTCACAGGTACATGCTTCATTTAGCCTTAACAAATAAAAAAATAGAATACTACATACAACAGTTGCCATACAGCTTTGTTAAATAATCCATTTTTTTAGAGAATCAATTTTTATTATTTATTCATCTGGTTTTCATTGCTCCATAACTTTGTATATGTGGTGCTAGGGTTTAAACCTGGGTCCTTGCACATGCCAAGTATGCACTCCAACCACTGAATCATTGATCCAGCCCTAAATAATCCAATTTTAGGAAAGACAACCCTCAAAGCCCTGTAGTACTACATGGAAGTTCAATTTCAAAATATATTCTAAAAATATACTATTTTTTAAAAAATATGAATAAGGGGCTTGAGCAATGGCTTCATGTTTAGAGGGCTTGCCTGACAGGCACGAGGGGCCAGATTGAAATCCCAGTACCACATAGACAAAAAGTATCAGATAAATTAAAGCCAGATGAAAAAATAAATAAAACTGAATTTTTCTCTCTGAAAAGAAGTACTAATGAAAGATGACCTGAAGCATCAATGGAAAAATATTCTCTCTTTCTCTCTCCCTTCTTCTCTGCCCCTTTCTCTCTCTCTCACACACTCTCTTTCTCTCTTCGTTATGTCCACATACACACACCACTAATTATAGAATCATATTTAATATATTTGATTTTAATACATTAAATTCCTGTTTCTTATGATTTATTTCACATTATTGACGAGGCTTTACCTACCAGTAATTTAAAAATATTTTGTGATAGCTATTATTCTGGAAAATCTATCTGATAATTGTTCTACAATCTGAGAAATCCTTTAATTGATTAAATATGACCCCAAATATTTCTATTATTTTTCTTCAATTCACAGTGGGCCTATTCCTATGTCTTATGAATATGAGCTTCCTTTGTGCTTTGACCAAATAATTTAGTGAAAGAAGTGAGTGAGTTATGACACTTGTCTTCAAGGGGTTCCCTCAACTTCCATTTTAAACCTCTTGTACAACTGCCTTGTAACTGCAATATAAAAAGATTGCTAATGTCTAATAATCACAGTAATATAGTAGCATGGAGGAGAACTGAAGCTATGATAGTCACGGAGTTCGGAGAGAAACCCTGCTGTATGAAACTATGACCTTTACAATTTAATGGTATACGAATAGTTAAATGGTACAAAGATAGAAAATAACACACAATATAGAATAATATGCTTTACTGATTTTAATTAATTTATTTATATCTTAGTACCTAATTCTGAGTGGAATCAAGGTAAAATTATCTTGCTTATATTCTCCATTTTTATACACATCAGAGAGAGTTAATTATGACTTCTTTTTGTGTTATCAGTGGCTATCTGACAGAATATTTGTCCTTACTAAAGTTATATTCTTTTTTGTGAGAGAAAGCAATAAAGAGAGAGTTGTTTTTTTTTTTTAATCTGGTTTTTGTTTTCCTTTAACTTAGATGTGCATGTGGTACTAGGGATTGAACTTGGGTCCTTGTGCATGCCAGACAAGTTCTCCACCAGTGTCACCTCTCTAGCCCCCTTAAGTTATATTCTTAAAAACTGCTTTACAAGAATGAATCTTAATTACTAAGGTTTTTCATTGTTTTTGTTTATGTTTTGTGACACAACTTTTGTGTCTGAGGTGAGTACTCCTTCACTCACTTTAAACTTAGCCCTATTATACACCGGTATAAAGTTAGTCTTTGGCTTTTTTGGTTTTGTTTTGCATGTGGTGTGTGCATGTTTGTGTATGTGTGTGTGTGTGTGTGCATGTGTGTTATACCTTTATATGAAAGTCTTGTACTTTTCTTCATTTCAGAGTAGGAAAAATTTTAAATGTGTACATCATACTTGTGTGCAAATTTTGTTTGATCCACATATGCTAACCTTTAACAATGAAGTTAATGCTATTTAAATAATTTTGTCCACCAGGAAAAAAATAGGAAAGTAGTACTGAAAATATAATTTTAGTCTGTGAAATGAACTTCTATATTATTCATAGTTTATAACAAATAAATTTATATCATTCAATATAGTTTAAGTAATTTCCATGTAAACATTGTACATTTTAAAAGCTTCATACAATCTCTGTATATCAATTGTCATTTCAAATGTTTCTTTTCTTTAATAATTTCACTTTGATCATTATGATGTACAACAAAGCTACTGAATTTTATGTGATAATGTTACATTTAAACATATATTGAACTTTTATGAATTCCAATATTTTATTTTCATTGATCATATCATATAATTATCCAACACACAGCATATCTTCATGTATTCATACCTTTTATCTTTCAATTGTTTAATGTAGTTTCCAGAAACCTCAAAGTTAGGCTAATTGACTTTTACAACATTTATATAATTTAGCTACAAAATCAGAAAATATATTATTTGTACCAGTTTATACACAGTGGAATATAAGGCAATCATTGGATATTTAATTAAGATATTTACAAATGATTATGTTACGGCTTGGTTTCTGAATGCAACAAACATTAAATTTATATAGTAGATATGATATTTATTCTAAATAGATGGTTTGTAGTATTTAACTTTGGAAAGTCTGTTTTTTGCCTAATGTATTAAGAATTTTCTTAATAGAAATGTATTCAAAACACATTTTATATTTTTTATTGCTCACTGTGCAAATAATTACATTGATTGTTTTCTGAAATAAGCTCTACTTGATTAGGATGTGTTGTTTTAAATGTATTCTTGTAATAACATTGTGTGTGTTTGTGAGAGAGAGATAAAGAAAGAAATAAATGGCTATATTTCAAAAAGGTCATAATTAGCTTTTCAAAATATGTTGTACACTTTCCCTAATTTCTGCTTTCTGAAATGGTATAGTTGGGGGATTACTTCTTTAAAATTTGATAAAATTCAACTATATCATTAGGTATGTTTTTGAAGGAAGGTCTTCCCAAATCCAATATATACAGTAATCAAAAGAACATAATAGGTAAAGTTATATAATATATATTGGGAAAACCCTGTTCTAAATAGCTTACTTCTATTAACTAATCTTGCATTTATAATTTAAATCTCTGTCATCTGTGTTTTACAAGATTTGTAAATTGAGGTATAAGTAGTTTATCCAAGAAGTTGCAGAAGAATGGATTGAGCTCAGACCAGTAAATAAGAGCCTATCCTTTCCACTGGCAATCTACATGGCTCTTTGAATAGGTCTTGCCCTATATGTAATAAAATAGGAACACACATTTAATTATTTCCAATACGGAAGTCTATTCAACTGCAAAAGTGAATAAAGTTTTGAAAGCCTAAAAATGTTTGTTTTCCAGTATTTTATAATCTAAGCTTCAGTCAGTACCCTATAAAGGGGTATTTTGAATATTGAAGTATCTGCAAAAGTGACATATTTTTATCAAAATGTTTTGTTACTTGTTCTAATCTCCTGACACATTATGTTATATTGTTTTTACTTTCTATCTGGAACAATTCATTAGTGGAACATGGAAATGCTTAGCTATTCCCAGGGTATCCCAGTGCCTTCATAATCATTTTGTAAGACTTTCTTTATTTTGGAACTTCCTTGAAAAATAATTTATTATGAATACATAGCATTTATTCTTGGAAAATCATCATTATGAATCCCTTAAATGCCCACATTTACCATTTGTCCTTCCATTTTAAAATTCTGGGAGTTTTGCATTCATATAGCATTTTCCAAAAAACCATATGAAATTTAATGGCTTAAGTAACAAAGACACCTTTATTATGATTATTTTCTTGTAAATTTTCACAAGACTGTATATTATCGGCTCATTTGTTTCCCCCATTTGGCATAAATTAGGTTGGTTCAAAGAGTAGTAATGTTTCAATCTAAAATGTCTCTAAATATCATGTGTTGAAAGTATTTTCCCCAATGAAGCATGGTTCAGAAATGGGGCTTTGATAAAATAATTGGTTAGTAATTTAAATGGACTACTATCTTGTATCTGTAGGCAGGTGAGATATGGCTGGGAATGGGTCACTAGGGGTATGTTCTAGAGGATTCTGTCTTTTTCTGTATTCTTTCTTGCTCCCTCTGCCTCCTGGCTACCATGAACTGGGAAGTTTTCATTCACCACCTTTAGGCCCAGGGCAATGGAACGCACCAACAATAAACTGAACCTCTAAAATTATGAACTGAAAATAAACTTTTCCTCCTATAAATTGTTCTCATCTGGTATTTGACCATGGTGATGAAAAGCTGATACTACAGAAATTGGTACTAACAATGAGATTATTACTGTGATTAGACATGACACAAGATTCAGAAAACTTTGGAACTGTTTGAGGTAGGTATTGGGAAAATTTTAGAGATGCAGGCTAGAGACGTCTTAGAATAAGTAAAGTTTAATGAGTGAACTTGGTATGAGTTCAGAATACCAATAGGAATGTGGACAATAAAGATTGTGCTCAAGTGGTTTCAGATTGGAATCTGGACTCTATTTGAAATTGGATTTGACATCATTCTTGTTTCATTCTGGTAAATAATTTATCTTCCTGTTGTCTATCTTCTGAGATTTTCTCTGAAGCTGAATTTAAAGGTGTTGGACTAAGTATCTGGTAGAGGAAATATCAAGCCAGCACAGCATTCAGGTGTAGTATGGGTATTTCTGGATGCTTTCAGTCTCTTTCACTGTGAGAAGTAAAGGCAGAAAGCAGAACACAAGGATTTTTTAAAAATATACTTTGGTCAGAGAAGTGATTGCAAAATTGGGGCCAAGGAAAATATAGTTGCTGAAGAAACTGCCACCATTAAAGAGCAATTAAGTAATTTTCATAGAGACAATAGCAAAGATGCCTTGAGGACATCTAAGGAATCAGCAAAACATACCCGTTTGAGGAGGAATGCTGTTAAAGTAAAAATCAAAACTAAAAGTACTTGGGAAGAAACCATGGAAATCACACTGTTCAAAGAGGGATGTCTTTCCCTGGGATTTCTTATGTTCAATTGCCCAGGGATCAGAAGCCACTGCTGCTGTGGTCCAAGGGAATCTCGAGACTTCTTGAACTGGCAGAAGACCTTGTTGTTATCCACATGATGGTGGTTGTGAAAGAATGCAGGGTGATGGAATTAGCAGCTCATGGAGACTTTCAACAAGATTTCAAAGAAAATCCTGGGATGTTAGACAAAGCGTAGCAGAGTTGGAAACTCTGTGGTTTGCCCCTAAAAGGGTGATGAGTAAAGCTTTGCAGATAAAGTCAAAGCCCCAATGGAGACCCCAGAAAACAATAGATACCAGGGGTGTGGAATGTTGCTGAAGGAACCTACAAAAAGAAAGCAGATCTAGGCCACAACAGAGGCATGTGGGCTGCCATCAGCAAGGTCAAAAGGTCAGGACTCACACCTCACCACCATGTGTCCCAAGTACCAAACATGGAAATACTGGAATTATTTGCAAAGCTGGTTTTCCATATTGCTTTGGCCACTTTCTTCTTCTTTTTTATTTTTTTCCTACAACACTCTTCCCCCTTTATTTTAGATTTGGAGTATTTACTCCATGCCATTGTATATGGGATATGTAACAGGGACATAGACTCTTCGCTTTTTTGTTGTAAACATTCTTGGATGGCTAAAATCAGGAGTAAAGCCTTGGCATCTCTCCCTCCATTTCATATCAATATTGATTGTTCTCTGTCTACTTTGATCTCTGATTCATTAAACAACTTTAAACATTGTTTTCTAGCTATTCCTGAGGCAACAGCAACTTCACATCTGGATAAGCCTCTGCTTGGCCAATATTGCGATAATAATGAACTGACAGCACCTGAGCAAGATCATCTGTGTTGGCAACTGTAAAACCTTCCAGTTACACAAAACCAAACACTTGCTGTCATTTCCCTTTCTATCAACCTCACAGTCATTGTCAGCTCCTTGAAGACAGGTCTAAGTACGTGGATACCCTTTATTCCCCATGTAGCTATAATGATTAAAGTTCATTATGCTATTTACCTTTATGTTTTCTGTTGGCATTTAAGGTGAGTGGCCAGGGGTGGGACAGTGACTCAGCAGATACAGCCCTTGCCTGGCATGTGGAAGAATGCAGATTAGAACCCCAGCACCATGCACAAAACAAAGTGTCAGAGAAATGAAAGTCACATGAAAAACTAAATAAAAAATTGATTCTCCCTTTCTTTCTCTCACTGTCCCACTATCTTAAAAGAAAATAAATAAGATGAGCAGCCAGATCTTATTTTTTGGATTCCCAGCTTTAGGCTTCTGACCTAGGACTCTGGTAGTACATGAATGTATCTTGCTTTTGATTTTTATAGTGACTCATAATAAAGAATTTACCTTAAGTCTAAGAAAAGACTTTAGACTTAAATGTTTGACCAGTGTCAGAACTGTGGAGGTTAGGGGGACTCTTAGGAATGGAATAAACATATATTGTATTTTGAGGACATAATTGTTTGGAGCCATGGTTTGGATCTGATATACTCCCCAAATCTTATTTGCTTAAACCATAATCCCCATAAAAGTAGGTTCAGAGGTGAGGCTATGAGGCAATGATTAGATTAGATTAATAATTTAAATAGAGCACTAGGTGGTAACTATAGGCAGGTAAGTTGTAGCTGGATGGGGTGGGTCACCATGAGTATGGCCTTGGATTATATCTTCACCCGGGTTCCTCTCCTGCTCGCTCTGATTCCTGGCTGCCATGAGCTGAGCAACTACCCTCTGCCATGCTGTTCTCTGATGATGTTCTGCCTCACCTTGAGCTCAGAGCAATGGAGTCAGCTAGTCACGGACCCTGGACTGAACTGAAACTGTGGGCCAAAATAAACATTTTCTCCTTTAAGTTGATCTAGTGAGGTATTTTGATCACAGTGTTTAGAATCATCTATACTTTAGCTCATTCACATTATCTACTGATAGATACCAGCCATCACGGGGACCTTGGTAGGAGAAATCAGCTAGAACATCTGCACATGGTGTCTTCATATGCTCCGCACTTCCTCACAGTGTAGCAAATGGAGTCCACAAGTATGTGTCCCAGGAAAAAAACAAGTATGTGGTGACTTAATGTTTTATAGCCCAAATTCAAAATCATGAAGCATTATTCTCTCCATGTCCCAATTTTCCAGAAGTTTTCTTTTAAATCTGATCCATTTTCAAAGGAAGGAAATGAGAAACATCAAAGAGTTTGTGGATATTATTTTAGAGCTACTGGAGTAGAGTTTACACAGGACATTATTTACTATCTGTAAGTTTGTAACATTTTCCCAGAAATATTTCTTTTGTTTTCTTTCTTTGGTTTTTGAAATTTTATCTCCCACCACTTAATGATAAGATTTTACATATGTTTTCCTTCAAAAAATTAAACAATCATAAATTCATTTATTTTTTGGAGTTTAAATTATATAATTGCCTTATTCCCACCTCTGTTGCTTCATTTATGCTGATTAATTTTTGCTTAATTAGTTGCCTTATAAATGATTCTGTGATTTGTTAATTCAATGGTGTATTGGAAATATTGTGCTGTTTCACTTATCTCTATATTTTAGACATACCAATATCTTTGAATATTCTATTTTAGTGAATTTCTTACTCATATGCAGTATTATTCTGAGTATTTTTTTAAACAAGAATTTCTGGGTCCTGAAGAATGACTAATATTGTATCTAAAAGCTTTGTTTTATTACCACTGCCCATACACAATGACATTGTCTTGTACAGAATTTCCCAGTTCTAGTATTTTTAGTGAAAAAAATTTATTGTATTCTTGTACTTTATTTATTTTTATTTTTATTATTAATTTGTTCATTTTGCTACCAGGGATTGTACCCAGGGGCATTTAACCACTGAGGCCCATCCCTCGCCTGTTTTTTTTTTTATTCCATATTTTATTTTCAAATAGGTTCTTGTTGAGTTACTCAGGGGCTTGTTGAATTGCTGAAGCTGGCTTTGAACTTGCCATCCTCTTGCTTCTGCCTCCCAAGCTGCTGGAAACAGGCATGTGCTATTGTACCTGGCATATTCTTGAACTTTTGAAGGAAAACTGAGTACTGGAGATTTATTTCCAGCTAACATATGTAACTTCTTTTCTGTATTAACTTTATTTTTACCTATATAGTTGCATTATTATTTTTAAGAAATATTTTCCTGAAAGTTTTATAAAGAATTTTAAATTGTTTTTTCCAGTTTATCTTTAATTTAAGAATGTTTATTTGATTGCTGTCATCCTTCTATGTTCTATACTTTATATGCATCAACAACATGTGTACTCACATTGTAGAGTCTCCTTAAACCCATATTTCTGATTTATTCATACCCTCTTAATTTGGTTGTAATACTTTTTTGTATTCTCATTAGCATATTACCAATAACACACTTAATTCTCATGAGATTCAGTCTACTATAGTAGCTGTGAGGTGGATATTTTCTCTTTGCTTCTCCAGGTCTTCACTCAACTCTTTTCATGTTTGTGCTTCACACATTTGAAAGTTATAGATTGTATCGTTTGTTTCCATTATTCTGTGATCTCCGTTTAAGTTTGGAGAGGAGACTTAGAGTTAGACCTGCTAAAATGTCATATATTCATATTAATTTTTACTGATTTATGCAAAATGATTCAGTAAAACAGGACTACTCAGAAAAAAGGGTTTGGGAGATAGTACTCCACCGTGTCATTAGTGATAAATTTTTTAAAAGGTAGAAAATTAGTGAAAATGGAAGCACAGCTTTAGACATGTTTAATGGTTATGAAATGCATCAGTACTGCCATAAACTTAGGCCTTTTTCTTAAAACTGACCTCAAGTTTGCCTCTGGAATTAGGCATGGAAGAATTGTATATGAATAGATGAGGGAGAATTACCTGATATGGGACAGAAAGTGTTGGCCTAGAGGTGCATGGCATAACCCACATCATATAGGGTGAACTGAAGACTCTGCTAGAACCTTGAGATGTAGGTGAGCAGTGTGGCACTGCGCTACTCTGTTCATTTGGGTACAGTTTTCTGAGTTCAACTATTGTCTCTTGAAGGTGAAGTATCACATAAACAAATGTGAAATCTCTCTTATAGGCAAATGTACCCTAATATATCAGATACATGAGAACAAATTTCCATTAAGAAAGTAAGTGTTCATGTAGTACTTTCTTTCTCTGATTATAAGATCCAGAATCTGTTTCTCTTCTGAAGAACAAAGCTCCTTCAATGTAATATTTTCCTACTATTACAGTAGGTGCTAAAGCAGTTTTTTTTTTTTTACTGGGTCCCAAGTATCTCTCTCTCTCTCTCTCTTTTTTTTCTTTTCTTATCTAGGAGAGGTAATTTTTCGACTAGCCTTAGGATGTTCCACAACCATCTCTTGTTAATTCTGCCTAATTCTTCCCACACATCTTTGATCAATACCATCACAAACCTCGCTTCTGCAATTAACATACTAGATTGCACCATCTGTTTTCAAAAGGAGTCCTTACTGATTGAGGTGAATATACACCTTAGGCACTTCTGGGTTTAATATTGGCTTATTCAATAATGAGCAGTACAAGTGGGTAAATTATTTAATCATTCTGAAATTTCATTTTCTCATATATGAAATGAAAATTATGGTAGATTTTACCTCATAGGACAGTTCAGAGATTTAAAGGAGAGTACAAATACAGTGCTTAATTTTGGTGTCTGTCATGTCTCAAGACTGTCATTGTTACATAGCATACTTTTTTCATAGAATCTAAATCATACTAAATATACATAATTAAAATGATACTGTCGTTTATAGAATGTTCACTCTTAGCTTTCAGAGTGGTTTTACACTATGGGAGAATGGAGATAGACACTTTCTTTCCAAATAATTAAGGTTATGGATGTCTATGAACACACTTCTAATCTTGTATTCTTTTTCTTAGTGAATGTGCCATCGATTTGCCAAGTCTCAGGAGCTCTAAATTTGAGAATCATCCCTAATGACACATCTAAATTTACAAACCCTGTGAATCACATTTCCTTTATCTTACTTTAACTACTCTTCTCTGTATTCCCACTTGTTCATGCTTAGCTGAGGTCTTCATCAGATCTTGACCTACACTGCTGAATTGTGCCTAGCCACACCCCTTCCTTTCAGTATTAATAGAGAATTGTATACCACATTGGAAGAAAAAGGAATTTTCTGCATTGTGTAACAAGATAGCCTTTATAGGGAAAAGATGTGATGGCTTCCATTTTCCTCCAAGTTAAAATCTAACATTTTAATAAGCATGATAAGCAGAACTGTCATTCAGAAGTATTTCAGAAAATGAGCTTGTGATTCCCCATGCCTAGGAAGTTCTGAGCCCTACAACTCTTCCTCTCCAGCAGCTGAATTTATTCATTTAACAATTGTCTATTAAATACCTACTCATCTCTAACACTCAGCTTAACCAGATCTGCAATTAATTCATCTCTATATTCCCTCCTGTTAACCTCACGAGTTAGAACAAAAATCATGTGCTATTTTATCCTTTTCCTCTATCAGGAAATCTTCAGAAAGATTTCATTAACTAGATTTTTACCTACTCATTCTTTTCTTTCTTATTTTTAGCAGAATGTTCCAGGTGAAATTTGTTCAGAAGAATATAATAGGTAACTGGGACACTGAGAATCTTAATAAAATGGAGTATAAATGTCAGTTCCAAGTCAAATCTATCTTGACCAACGTGAACTCAGTGTTAGAATGAAGACAAAAGAAGTATATAAGTAGAATTAGTAGTACTTGATGATGGATTAGATTTAGGATGTGAAGAAAAAGGAATGATTAAGAGTAAATCCTGGATTTATGGTGTGATTATCTGAGAAGATGGTATTTATATTTCTGAAAGAGATAAAAATGGAACATGAATGTATTATAAATCATATAAATCCAGCATTGTTTTTTGGCTTATCTTTCATTTAGCTTGGGATTGTAGTACAGCCCCTTTTTCTTCTTCATGATTCCAAAATATTTTTGATCTACCTCTCATTCTCATAAATATGGGTTTTATGTAGAGGATGTACTATTTATTGTTTACCTTTAAAATCTCAGCTTCTCAAACTAATATGCATATAAATCAGTCCAGGCCCTTGTTAAAATGCAGATTTTAATTCAGTGATCTGAGGCTGGCCTGAAACTACAATGCCCTAGAAACTACAATGCCCTAGGTGAGAATGAAGCTGTTGGTTCAGGAGAGACCAATGTGTTGGGATAAAAATACATTAAAAAATGCAATAATCTAATGTATTAATTACAAAGAACGTAATTATTCAGTATTTTTGAATTGAGTTTAGTTTTAGAATTCTTTATTACTGACAAAAATAATTTTGGTCAGATAATTTGCTACCTAGCCACCCAAGGAAAGAAAAGCATGCTAAGCCAAGTAGTTGTGCCTTATGAGCATAGCTTTACATGATACTATATCCAAGGTAGACAAAATCTTGACTGAGTGCCTCTTTTGGGCTAGGCTTCCCACTTCCACCCGTCTAAGCTGCTGAGGTGTCTTGCATCCCTGAGAGTAGATTCAAACTATTTTGGTTCCAGCCTCCTGGGTTCTGAACCACAGGTATACTTTTTATTCCTGTAGCCTCACAGAACCTGCAGCTCTGCCCTTCTATCTCGGAATTCAGAATCACCTCTGCCTAGTGATGCATTTCTTAGCCTAAATGATCACAGTGTCTTGCCTGAATTTCAGCTGTGCTCTGTTCCAAGGAACCAGTACTCCTCTTTCCCAGAGAAATGATGTATTTGCAAGTTGGGAGCAAAATCATAGCTCTATCTTAGCCCACTAGGCCTGAGTTACTGTAGTGTGATTCAGAGTCATAAACAGTTGTGACTTCAAATGTAAACAAAGGACGTGAATAATAAGCACAATTATATAAAAAGTATAAAACCTACTGGTTGTCAAATTCAGAACACTTTAATACTTCAACAGTTGTATCAGTTGTATGTAAGCCATTTATGTCTCTTATATGAAGGTTAAAAGACAAAAAAGAAAAACTATAGCTACAATAATTTAAGACATACCCAATATAAAAATATGAAAAATATGACTTCAAAAATATAAAGTATAGAAAAAGGGTAAGAAGAGAGTCTATGTTTGTAATTGAATTTAAGCTGAAACACCTTAAAACAAATTGTTTTAATGGCATGATGTTTTATGTAAGCTTCATGGTATGTATAAAGGAAAAGCTATAATTAATACAAAAATGATAAAGAATTAAAATAGTGTTATAAAAATATTTTGAATGTATATGAAAAAGGTAAAAAGCAATAAAGGTAAAAAAAAAATCAAAAAATAACTTCTCAGCAGAAGGTGATTACATACCCATAAAAACATTGAATACAAATGTGTTAAGGTTTTCAAGCAAAACTTAAAGGGGAACTGAATGAATTAAAAAATACCAGATCTAGCTAATGTATGTGGTACTTATAAAACCCTCACTTTAGCTTTAATGACATACATAGACTGAAATGGAAGGAATAGAATAAATTACTCCATACAAATGGCAATCAAAAGAGAGCAGGAATGGCTACACATTTAGCAGTAGACTTCAAAGAAATAGTGAGGGTAAGAGAAACAAAATTGAAAGCTTTGAACATTTGGATTGAAAATTATTACAAAGCACAGTGGTCAAAACAGTTTGGTACTAGTATACAAACATATACATAAACCAAGTGGAAAAGAATAGAAAGCCTAGGGATAAACAAACTCCAACACAGTCAACTATTCTTTTTTTTTTTTTTTTGAGAATTAAGGTTGTACATAATGATGGGATTTTTCTTACATAATCATACATGCACACAGTATAACAATATAATTTGTCCAATATCCCACTCATACACTACCCCTCCCTGTTCCTGTCCCATGATCATTTTCTTCTGCTGATAGTTGCAGAATATATTTTTTCCTTGCCCCTATACACTCCCTTTCTTCTCTCATGTCCTTCCTCCCCTCTCCCCTTCTCCAACCTCTACTCTGTTATACTTGCTTTAGTTCATCTATTAATTTGGTCAATTAATTTTTAAAAAAGTCATCAAAAGGATATAATGGGAAATGGGTAGTTTCCTCAATATATACTGCCAGGAAAGTTGGATTTCCACATGTAAAAAAGTGAAACTAAATACTTATCTTGCATCACATTCACACACACACACATACACAGACACACACACAGAGAAAAAAATTTAAAAATGAATAAATGACCTATATATAAGACTTTAACTCATAAAACTCCTAGATGAAAACAGAATAGCTCTTTGACTTTGTCCTTGGCATCGATTTTCTGGCTTGCACACCAAAAATTCAGAATAAAAGGAAAAATTAATAAATGGGACTACATCAAAAAAAAGCTTTTATATAGCAAAGGAATAATCAATAGAATGAAATAAATTAGAAAAAATATTTGCAAATCTATATCTATGGGAGCTCATGTCTCAAACTTATAACACATCCCTACAACTCAGTGGATTAAAAATAAACTAACTGAAAAATGAGTGGTGGGACTGAATTGACATTTCTTCAAAGAAAGCATAAATATAAGCAACTGGTATGTGAAAAGGTATCTAACATCAATAATCATCAGGGAAATAAAAACCAAAACCACAGTGAAATATCATCTCAGACATTTTAAGATGGCTATTATAAAATGCAAGAGAGAGCAATGCTGGTAAGGATATGGAGAAAAGGAAGCAGGTACACTGAAGTTGAGAATCTGAATTAGTACAGCATTATGTATAACACTACAAAGGTACCTCAAAAATTAAATGGAGCTACTATATGATCCACCAATTTCCTTAGTTGGCACATTTTCAAAAGAAATGAAACAAGTTTGTCTAAGGGATATCCACATTTTCATATTCATTGAATTGTTTTTCAGAGAAGCAACGATGGAAGCAAAATGTCCGTTGGCTAATAGGTAACTTTAGCAATTGTGGTGCAAATATACAATGGAATATTATTCAGCTTAAAGAACGGGATTCTATCATTTCCCACAAACAGGTCAATATAGGATGTCATTATGTTAAATGAGAATAATACAGTAAAAGTAAGAATTATAATTCATGATTTCATTTATTTGTGGAATCTACAAAATAAAAAAGCTGAATACACAAAGAGAAGAAACCAATACTTACCAGGTAATGGAGGAAAGAGAATAGATATAGATCAAGGATACAAAGTAGTAGACATGAAGGATATAATATACAACATTAGGAGAGTAGTTAATATTTTATTTATTGAGAATTCTTGCTAAGTAGGTTTTAGCTATTCTTGCCATAGTTGCCAACGAGAAACTATGTGAGGTTTATATACTAATTTGATTCACTATAAAAAGCATTTTAACTTTTGTATGCCTTGTAACAACTTGTTGTATACCATATACAACAAATCTTATCTAAAAAGAATAATTTCAGGTAGCAGACAGGAGATTGAGGGGGTCTATTGGAACTCTTTAAATTCACTAAAGTTTATTGAAATTATAATTAATTAATTAAAAATAAAATGTAAATATTCTTTAGATGTGAGCAACCCTAACAAGGTAAAATACTGTCCAGTATAATGTAGTAAATTTAACTATTTACACATTTTTTAAAAATTTTAGCTTATTATTTTCCAATATTAATGAATAATGTGTTTTGCCTGGCATATACAATTTAGTGCTTAAAACTGTCTAATAAAGTTGTTATTTTCATCATATAATTAGCTGCCAAATATAGTGATTAGTAACTGGTGGAGACCAGAATGGAATCAGGAATGCTTGACTCCAAAGCACATATTATGTTCTTTTGTTCTAGAACCTCTTCTTTCCTTTCATATATCTTTGGGATATCTTATGTATGCCTCATAATCAGAATACACAAAGTAAAAAATGACTGGAAATTTAAAAACCTGGTGTTGGTTACCAAAAACAAGTGCTTGTTGTATATATTAAAAAATTCCATGTCATCCTCAGAATTCATTACCTTTGAATCTATATTGTCTTATTTTCTTCCCTATATATACACTGAGGAGCTTAATATAACATATTCTCATAAAATATTTTAGAAGCTATTAACAACAAATACATAGATTTACTTGTCTTAGAGAACACAGTCACAGAAATTATTGTTATGATTCTTTTCTAGCTCAAAGCATTAGAAACCCACCAATACATGTTTGACTTTTCATTTCTTTAATTCATTCCATATAATGCTAAATTGGGTATAAATATTTTGAATGTTCAATGCAAAAATGGATAAAAATAGGAATCCCATATGTATATTAAAAATAGCATTAGTATGTAATTTTGTTGACTGTAATGTACAACCTAATCCTTCTGTTTCAGGTTCTGTTAACAGCCAAGTGACTGAAAGGCCATGTGTTTTATTTTTTCATTGAGCTGTGCTTCATTTTCTGCTGACACAGAATTGTTGGTAAGAAAAAAGAAAATCATATAAATAATAGCTATTTGATTGCTATTGATCAGGAAGAATTAAATGATTCTATATTGTCCTGATTTGATGCTATTGATCAGGAATAATTAAATAATTCAATAATCTATCTGTAAAAATAAATAGTGAAATTTATGTGTGATTGACAAGTAAATTTTGGCATTCTTAAAAAAAACATGTTGTAATTGCTAATCTAAGTATTAAATTCAATATATAAAAGAATAATACTAAAATATGGATTTTCATAGTTAAAAATAGTTATATATACAATAATTTTATATATGCAAATATATTCATGTGTGTATTACAAAAGAGTAGATTCTTGAATGTGTTGATGTATTATTTGTTTTATATCATCCCCTATTTCTTTGTCTTATCATGTTCCATGTTCTATCCATTGCCTTTTATCCTAAAATTTTGTGCACTAGAATATTATTACATTATATTATCAATTAGTTTTTTAAATAATTCATGCTTTTATGCTCCCAAATATATATGATTTATTTTGAAAGCAAATTACATTAGTAATGAGAAATCCATTCATAAATATATAAAATATCTCCAACCATCAGTTAAAATATTGAAAGATTGAAACAACAGAAGAAAAAAATAATGTACAGGAAGAAAGGTCAGCTGTATTCTAAATGCATCTTTCTATTCATGTTTTCCCCAATGTGAAATGGAAGTTTTAACCAACATATTAGCTTGACAATTGTTTTCTTTTGAAGTAGAATGCTTGTCTTAGGGACCAGGATACCATTTATTTATTCAAAGAATCCTTTGTTCACTACAAAATAATACTTGATTTTTCTCTTATATGTTAGGCATTGTGTGAGGAAATGTGACACGCACTGTAGGCAAAATCAGGCACTCACTGGTGAAAAGGTTAAACAGATAAACAGGTGAAACAGGCAATTGTCAAATAACGGTAGGTGTGCATACAGACCTACATGCAAAGGTCTAACTGTGATAACTGTGCAAAGCTGAAAACTGTTGATATTCCAGAAGCATATTGAGAAAGCCCTGACGTTTTCTAGTGATCATAGAAATGAACCTTAGAGAGACTGACATGAAATGTTAGATCTGAAATAAAGTGCTATCTAACAGAAAGCCATGTGTAGTAGGAAAGAAAGTGTCCTCACAAAGTAAGGAGTTCACATGGTGATTGTGGAGAGAAATCCTGGAAACATTCTTAGGGAGACCAAAAGATTTCTGAAAGAATTAAAAAAGTGAAAGTGGAGAATTTCACCTTTAAGTAAATCTGTAAAACACCGATTAAAAAAAAAATAAGTAAATAGAAAGAACCAGTAAAGGAAGGCAAACAGGGTGAGGGGGAAGAGGCATACTGGGTAATAAAATGGAGCAATTTATACTCTATGCATGTATGATTATGCAAATTAATAAAACACTGAAAAAGAAAGAGATAGAAATATTGAGATTAAATAGCATAAATGAGTTGAAGCAATCAGCAGAGATCAGTTTGCTTACAGCCTTCTGGAATATTTTGAGGATTCAGAGCTATAAGAATTCACTCAAGGTTCTATTTTCTACTGAAGTTAATCTATTATTAAATTCTTGCATGGTCCCTTTCATGTCATTTACTACAGATTTGAGGTCTGTAACTTCCTTTTTGAGAGAATCTATTGCTGTAATAATCGAGTCTTTAAGAAGTCAGGAATTCAGTTCCTTTCAAGATAGCTTCAAAAAAAATAAAATACTTGGAATTAACCTCACAAGGGAAATCAAAGATCTCTTCAATGAAAATTATCGAACATTGAAGAACGAAATCCAAGATGACCTAAGAAGATGGAAAGATCTCCCATGCTCTTGGATAGGCAGAATTAATATAATAAAAATGGCCATTCTACCAAAAGCTTTGTATAGATTTAATGCTATCCCTATAAAGATACCTATGTCGTTCTTTAAAGACATAGAAAAAGCAATTCTCAAATTCATTTGGAACAACAAGAAACCAAGAATTGCCAAAGCACTACTAAGCAAGAAAGATGAAACAGGTGGTTTTGCCATTCTGGATCTAAAACTATACTATAGAGCCATAGTAACAAAGACAGCATGGTACTGGTATCAAGACAGGGAAGAAGACCAATGGAATAGAATAGAAGACCCCGAAACAAACCCTCAAATCTTTAAACATGTGATTTTTGACAAAGGGGGACAAAATAGTACATGGAGAAGTGACAGCCTCTTCAACAAATGGTGCTGGATAAACTGGTCATCCACTTGCAGAAAGTTGAAATTAGACCCATATCTTTCTCCTTGCACAAGAATCAAATCAAAATGGATCAAGGAGCTTGGTATTAAACCAGCTACATTGCAACTGATAGAAGACAAATTAGGTCCAACACTTCAACATTTGGGAGTAGGCAAAGACTTTCTCAACAGGTCTCCAAAAGTGAAAGAAGTAAAGTCAAAAATCAGTGAATGGGATGCCATAAAGCTAAAAAGCTTTTGTACTGCCAAGGAAACAATCAAAAGAGTCAAGAGGTTTCCTACAAAAATGGAGAGAATCATGGACTATGATTCCTCTGACAAGGGTCTCATATCCAGAATCTATAAAATCCTCAAAAATGTCAACTACAAAAACACCAACAGCCCAATTGATACATGGGCCAAAGAGCTAAATAGAGACTTCTCACCAGAGGACATTGATCAAGCCAATGAATACATGAGAAAGTGCTCTAAATCTCTAGTAATCAGAGAAATGCAAATGAAAACCACATTAAGATATCACCTTACACCAGTCAGAATGGCAAAGATGAAGAAAATAAACAATAATAGATGCTGGAGGGGCTGTGGAGAGATA
>PVKS010036585.1:5604-19346 GCA_004027875.1 Aplodontia rufa
GGAGATGGATAGAATTATGCTTAGTGAAGTCTCCCAATCTCAGAGACTCAAGGGCCGAATGGTTTCTCTCATTTGTTGATGCTAGCATATATGAGGAGCAGTAGGATAGACGGCTAACCTAACAAAACTGCAAACTGAATGACTTTCAGAGTAATAGGGGGATGGCTCTCTAGGATACTTGGAGTGTAGGGAGGGGGATAGGTAGGGGGGAGGGCATATGAAGAACTCATAGGAGTCTGGAGATTGGGAAGATGGGGGAACCATCCCAGAAGCCAATGTCATTCCTCCATGAACTACCCATTTAACGCATGAGTTCTTCTGGGGGAAACTGCAATAGGTAAAACCCAAGGTGGTTATCCATGATCTGGCTTTTCCCGTCAATAACAAAAGTTTATATCCATTGATTGCTAATGTTTTGATAATGTTTCCCCCTCAACTGTATTTCTATATACTTCTAATAAAAAATAAATAAATAAAAGGAAAAAAAAGAAAGCTATTATCATCCAAAACCCCAGAAAATAATTTAAAACTTAACTTGAAACTAATGGCGAATTAGTTTTAGCAATATATTTATATATGTATATATGTGTGTGTGTGTATATATATATGTGTTTGTGTGTGTATATATGAACATACAATATTGTACAAAAATCAAATATAGCTCAATATATTTGATTAATGAAGGAAGAAGTCAGTGAGGTTGAAGATAGATCAAGATAATTTACACAGTCTGAACACAAAGTAAAAAAATAATAATAATTGCTTTTTTAAAATAGAGGAGGACAGTGAGAGACAGAAAGAGAGAAACAATTTTTATTTAGTTTTTCATGTTCCCTTTGTTGCTCTGAGTCTTACATGGGTACATGGTGCTGGTGTTTGAATTCGCATACTTGTGCATGCCAGGCAAGTGCCATAACCCCCAAGCCACCACTACAGCCTCAATAATAATAATTTCTAAATGGTCATATCCTTGGGGTTCTATCATCAAAAAATGGAATGTTTAATAACTATGTCTTTGGGATCTTAAAAGGAAAGCAAAAAGTAAAGTTTTGAAAAATAGTTGAAAAACTACAAAAACTTTCCAAATTTGGTGCAAGATGCAAACCCATTAAAAAACTTAGCAAATCCCAAAAGAGATAAATTTAAAGAACTCCATGACTAGAAACTTCTTGAGGACATTGCAAAAAACTGAAGAGAATTAAAAAATCTTGAACACCAGTAAGAGACACTAAAACAAAAATATCAATAAAAACACATTGCCCATAGGGGACAATAATTTGAGAGCACATTTCTTACCATGAGCCACAGCTTTCAGAGAGTAGAGGCAGTGATTTTATATTGAATGCAGGTGCTCTTAGGGATTAAGTTTCTTTAAGAACATTGTAAGGGCTGGGGACATAAAAGTCAGTGGTAGAGCACTTGGCTTTTGTGTACTAGGCTCTGTGTGTGATTCCCAGCCCTGCAAACACAAACAGCAACAACAGCAGCAAAACACCACCAGATAAACAAAAGTCAAATAACTCATTACAGCAGAATTTCTTTAAATATCAGTAAAGTTATTTCTACAGATTAAGGGTGTCATAGATTGGTGTTTATTTTTCTTCTAGCCTTACAAAGAAAGATAGGCCAAAGTTCCCTAGATATTTACAGACAAATGAAATTAAAATGATACCATTAGGGTAGGCTCAAGTCCAATAAATGTCATTCTTCATAAAAGGAGAGAATTTAGACACAGATGTAAGCATAGGGGGAAGACAATGTGACGATAAGGAAGTCAAAAGAGACACAATTTGGGTCCTCCTTCAAATAGGCATCAGAATGAACCAAAATAATAGCACTTCAATTTTGGACTTTTAGCCTCCACAATATCAAACAATAATTTTCTGTTTTCTTCAGCCACCCAGTGGTACTATTTTGGCAAACCAAGAAAATCAATACAGAAAGGTAATGGTAATTGAAAAAACTGTGGCATTTCAGGAACGAAGAAAAAAGAGTTGTCTAATTGGATTTTCTGTGAATGCAGAAACAACATACCGTGAGTATAGTGAGTGAGATGAAAGGACCTACATGGTTCATTGGGAGATAAATTCCATTTCAAATGTTAATACATTGACTTAAAGTATAGTGTGAGAAGTTAGTATGAATGTTTAAGTGCATACAATAAATTTATGAAAAATGAAAAAATTCAGTCAAAATAACAATAGGTAAAATTACTTAGAATATGAAAACTGTTCAAATATTCAAAAATAAATGGGAACACTGGGGTCTGAATTAGAACAAGTTATACTTCATGCTTTCATAATTATGTCATTATATATTCTATTGCCATGTATATCTGAAAAGAACCAATAAAAATGAAAAAATAGATCATAGATCATAGAATGCCAAATTAAAAAAACTATAAAAGAAAATAGGATAAAATCTATGTGATCTAGCATTTGATGGAAATATTTTATATAAACATTAGAAGCATAACCCATGAAAAGCTTTTCAAATATTAAATATTTTTGCTCTGTGTAAAGTCCTTTAAAGAGAACAAGAGGACAAACTATGAACATATAAGAAATATTTGCAGAACACATTCAATATAGGACCCACAATCAATACAGACAAAAACTACTTAAAATTCAACAGAAAGTCAATCCTCCTAAATAAACAAATGTTGAAATTATCTGAGTACAAATCTCAACAGAGAGTATATGAAGTTGGAAAAATACATATGAAAAGATAGCACAACATTTTTTAAATTAGGGAAATGAAAATTAAAATGTCACTTCATACCTATTAGAATGACTAAAATCCCCAAAACTAATAATACCAAATTTGGCAAGGATGTATAATAACAAAAATTATTTTTCATTATTGGAAGGACTTCAAAATAGTACTGTCATTCTAGATTACAGTCTGCTAGGTTCCTGTAAAGGTAAACATAGTCTTAACATATGATTACCAATTACCTTTACAAGTATTTAACAAACTTATTTGAAAACTATGTCCACATGAAAAAGTGCATGTTGTAACAAAAGTATTCATAAACAGGAAAAATTGAAGTTACCATAATCCCTTTCAATAGACAAAATAATGAACAAACTGATATAGTACATACAAGCAATGGAAGAGTATTCAAGGATAAAATGCAATGAGATGATAAGGGACATAAAACATACACGAATCTTTCATACATATTACTTAGTAAATATGACCACAAATTTAAATGTGTTAAAAATGCACGCAACTATCTCAATATGCAAAACAACTTAAATGAAAGGTGTTAGAGTAAATATACTGTTAGTTTTTTTATTACTGTGAATAAAAGACCTAAGAACAATTTAGTGGAGGAAAAGATTATTTTGGCTCATGGTAATTGAGGCTCAGTTTATGGTTGGTTGATTTCATATATCTGGGCCAGAGGATAAGCAGAAGATCACAGAAGAAGGGGATGGTGGAGGAAAGTTGTTCAGTTTATGACAGCCCAGAATCAGAGAGAGACTGAGTGCATGAAGTCAGGGATAATTTAATTCCCAGGAGCATGCCCAGCCATGTCCTAATTCCTCAAGTCTTTACCTACCTTCCTACAGTTACCATCCATTAATCCATTCAAATTATTAATCCATCAACTGGATCAATGCACCAATTAGGTTGCAGGTGTCATGATCTAGCCATTTCACCTCTGAACATTCTTGTTGCACACATAACCTTTCAGTGACCACCTCATATCTTAACCACAGTATTCTATCTGTGGCCACCAAAAGCTCATCCCCATCTCACAATTCAAAATGCAATCAGTTCATTTTGTAGAGTCCCCACAGTCATAGCAGTTTAAGTATTGCCTGAGATCCAAGTCCAAAATCTCTTCTGAGACCCAAGTGAAATTCTTCACTGTGAACACCTGAAAATATAAAAAGAAAATTAAATATATCCAACACATAAAGAAATAGCATTTTCATTTCAAAGGGGAGAAAAAGGGGCATAGAAATAAGGGATGGAAGTAAAGCAAGACTGAAATCAAACTGAGAAGAAAAATCCTGCTGCTTCACATCTAACATCTGGGGAACATAGCATCATGGAATTCTTTCCCAGACTTAAAAGTAGCTTCGTCCTTTTGATCTTGCTGATTGTGGTCCATATGGCCTGTATTTTGGCTTGTTTTTGTTTGATGTCTGCAGCTTTCCATGGCAGATGTTCCATGTTACCAGCTTCTCTTACTGTCAGGAGTCTCTGCTGCAGCTGAAACTTTTTTTTCTCCTCATGCATCACCCTCTCAGGCACTGTTTCCCGGTATTCCAACTCTGCTACACTTTGCATAGCCTCCTAGACTTTCCTTTGAAATCTTGGTGCAAACATTCACGAGTCCTTACCTCTAGGATTATTCTTAACTACAGAATCAGCACCACATGATGATATCAAGTTATTTGCCATCTAAGGTAGCATCCAGGCCTCCTAGGACAATGGCCACAGTAAACTTTGAGTCCCTGGGTGGCTGAGCATGGTGAAACACTACAATCTCCCCTGGCCACCACCATCCCATGCAAGCCGACTGCCTCCATCATCTTTTTACAAAGGAACTTTTATTTTCTGGAGCCTGGGATGGATGCAGTCTTGTCAATTTCTGAGGTGTTCTCCAGCTCCACCTTTTCTACTTTATGCAAAGTAATTTTCATCTCTTTAAGGGATATAATCTCTTCAACAACCACTACTTCATTAGTCATAGTTTTCACATGGGCAGTTTTGGCCAAAGTACAAGTTTTCCAAATCTTCTCTTTTTTCTGCTCCTGAATATCACAGTAAACTTAGTTAAAAACAGTCAGCATTATCCATTCCACCATCTAAAGCTGTACTGCCTTGACAATTCCTCCACCTGATTAATTAGTCCATCACCTTGAAATGTAGACTTACATGGTCTTAGGACATGCAAAAAATGTAGAAAACTTCTTTCCCAGAATGTAATGCAAATGTGTTCTATCCCAATTTCTAGTAGAGCCCTCCTCTGAAATCTCATGTGTCCAGTCTTCAGTGTCCCCTTTTACTGGCATACTAGTTTTCTGAGCTCTCACTAGAATTGTCCATTAATCTCTTCTTAAAACATTATAAAGATTCCCCAGCCTACAACTCAAAACTTCCAAATTCATCCTGACACCCAGTTCCAAATACTTCTAAACCACATGGTCAGATTAGTCATAGCTACAACCCTACTTCTTGGTGTCAATTCATGTGTTAATCAGCTTTTGCTTCATGATTACGAAAATACCCAATAAGAAAGTTTTGGAGGAGGAAAAGTCTATTTTGGCTCATGGTTTTAGTTTCAGTTCATGGTAGGCTGACTCCATTGGTTTGTGTCCAAGGAGAGGCAAAGTATCATAGTAAAAGCATATGGCAGAATAAGGCAGCTCAGAACATAGCAACAAGGAAACTGTGAGAGAGCTTGAATGTAAGGATCCATGGAAAACAACTCCCAAGGACAATCCCCTAGTGACCTACTTTATTTTTTCTACCACCGATTAATCTATTCAAACTATCAATCCATTAAATGGATTAATCCACCATTTAGGTCTCAACTCCCATAATATAATCATTCTACCTCTTAACATTTCTGCATTATCTTACACATGAACTTTCAGGTAACACCTCATGGTTATAAGGCACCTACTTTTTTTCTTTTTTAAAATAGAAAAAGTACATTGAGAGAGAGAGGGAATTAATTTTATTTAGTTTTTTCATCTTTCATTGCTCTGACACTTCATTGTGTACGTGGAGCTGGAGTTTGAACTTGCATCCTTTCACATGCCAGGCAAACATCATGTCAGCTGAGCCACTGTTCCAGCCCCATGAGGTACCTACTTAGGTAATTTAAGAAATGAGTGGGGTCTGGAAGAATAATGGCAAAAAGAACTAGATAGAATCCCTTTATTCTAGATAATAATATATTTTTCTCACAGAGATAAGTGGTAACATTTCAGAAAACAGCAGGTGTAGGGGAATTTAATTACAAGGAGGATGAATGGTGTTGAACTATAACTCATAAATACAGTAAATATCAAATAATCCATCTACTCTAAAAATTATTGTATGAATAAACCAGTGGGGAGAAAGGAGAAAACTCTCACGCAGAATAACTCCAAATAATTTATGAATTTGTTCCCTCAGGGAGGTGAAGAATAGCTACATAGTAACTTATTACCTTATGTGGAGAAGGTTAAAAATTCAGAGTAACATTGATGTTTAAAAAAAAACACACACACAAACAATACATGTACCTTTTGATCAAAGTTAATTGTCAAAATGTACCCTCATTATGATGCATTGAAAATGGCACACAATGTCAGTGCTATGATAGTCTAATCATACAAAATGAATTGGGGAAATATCTGACTGATTCTCTTAAAATACTTGACAAAAATTTATTTGTTTAAATCATTTCATTTGTGATATACTATATACTGTTGTTACATATTTGTTACATATGTATTACAATTTCATAAAGTGTCAATACTTAATCTGTACTAAATACTAAGGATCTTGATATGTCCAATATGTAAAGAGGATGATGAAGTTAAACCCAGATTGTTGACGATAATTGGGTCACATGTTACAGGCTTTACATTACTTGCTAGAAATAGTAAACTATTGTTTAACAACAAAGAAAATAATGAGAGTGAAGATAGAATATAAAAAGTTAAGCTAAGTAAGACATGAATAAGAGGGAAAAGCCACAAAGAGGCAGGAAAAATAGCTATTATATGATAATGAATTTGAATACAAAATGTCAAAAATTACCTTGAATGTAAAGTTATTAAAGCTTACTTTTAAGAGAAAAAACATCAAATCAATACAAGGAGAAAAAGAAAACACATGTATTTTGTCCATATGAGCAAAGAAATATTTAAAACATCTGAATAAAAAAAGACAAAGATGCCATACCAACTTCGACTAAATAAAAGCTGGTATAACTTAATATCAGAAAAGGTAGTATTTAAGGTTGAAGTCATTGCTCATACTGTTGTGAACTGTCTTACAAGGATAAAATATTCAATCACCTACTATGATAAATTTAAAATATGAATATATATGCATGTATATATATACATATGTGCATATGAGCATATATGTATATATATAACATAGTGAAATATAATCCACAGTAATACATACTTACAAGAAGCAGCAGGTAGGTACAAAAATTAAATGGGGGAATTTTATGAAAAAGAGTAGAAACAATAGAACATTCTGGAAATCATATGTAAAGAAGTGTAAAATTTTAAGGAAAACCAGAAACTAACAAGGAATAAAACACAAGTGCCTCAAACAGCAGAATGCATTCTGGAATGTGAAGGAAAACTCACAACATTTTAAAATATTGAAATCATAGAAATCATGTTATCTGATTAAGTGAAAGTAAATGCACATATATAATACCAGGATCAGCAACAAATGTCATGTATTTGTTTATTTGTTTGTTTTCCCTTCAGAACTGGGGTTTGTACCTAGGAGTGCTTTATCATCTACATCCTCAGTCCTTTTCATTTTTTATTTTGATATATGGTCTTGCGCAGTTGCTGGGACTGGCCTCAAATTTGTGATCCTCCTGGTTTTATCATCCTAGTAGCTGGAATTATAGGTATACACCGCCATATCCAGTCTACAAATGTCATGTCTTGAAACTAATAATGTACATCTCTAAAATTCATAATCCAGACAAACTCACAATGGTCATTAAAATTAATTTAGTTAAGAGAGTAAACAACTTCTAAGCAAAATCTGGGGATATAAGAGTAGATATAAAGGAAAATGTATACACATGATTACACATAACAGAGGCAGAAATAAGGAAACTGAGATCAATATGCAATCGAGCACATGTGCAGAATGAGCATGTTCTTAGAAAAAAACCTATTAAATATATAAAAGGCTTACGAGACTAATAGGAAGCAAAAAGGCATAATGCAATGTAATATGTTAATGTCAACATTAGGTAGTAAATAGTGACATCACTATGAATTCTTCAGATATGAAAAATATGATATGAAGATATATTGAACAAATCTGCTACAGGAAATGTAAATTTTTAAATAAAATTAATATATATTATTGTGAAATATGACTATAAATTATTAATTGAAAATTATTTTGTATTAATAGAGTATAATTTTACATATTGAATTTTATATGTTTATGTATGCATATGTTTTATAAGTCTATTATTAAAACTTTGACATTATGCTTTTACTCCTAATTTCAAAATGTTCTCCCATTCACTCTGTTGCCCAGGCCTCCTGTGAAGTCAGTTCAGTGGCTTATTGCTTGTATGCTTCATGTTTACATCTGATGCATCTGCTGCTTCAGCTCATCCTTTAGATCCCCTTTTGATTGTAGCGGTGACTACAGTGAGAAATTCCATGTGGGCTTTGCGGGAGTTTAACTTGACAACTTCTCATTTCAACTGTCCTTTGTTTTCCCATGGGACTTATTTGCCAGCACATTCATCTCAGACTTGCTCGACCTACACAAGATGAAATTAAGAAGTGTGAGAACTTAAAACCCAGGGAAAACCCTCAAGCTTTTTGGAGATTGGGATACTGCAGAGTTGGATTAATTCCTCCGGTCTGCCCCACCATTCTTTAGGTAGAGAAAAGTAGCAGGCATTTGGATGCTTTTCAAGAATCCACAAAAGAATCAACCACTCTTGTCCAGAGTGGTAATTCTGGCAGTGTACCTTCTTTATTCTCTTCTCTTGCATGTTTAAGTATTTGGAATAGATTTTGGATTTGTAGACTGGAGATTTATCTGTCTAGAAGAAATGCTTCAAAATACACAGAAGATGCTTAGGAAGTTCTGGCTTTACGTAAAACCTCTGTGCACACAGTAGAAAATACCTAGTACTGCTAGTGCTCATGTAACAACAGTTTTGAAATTGGATAAATATAACTCTACTTCACTTTTTGTTGGGCAAATTGTTCTGACATGATAGTAAATGTGATTATGATTAAATATGTATATCAAAAGGAATATTGGAGCTCATGTATTAAGATTTTTAAAATCCTTTAAATTAGAAAAATAAGATTAGCAAAGTGTCCAGCTAATGTGATAATACCTAAAAAGAATGGGGCTGCATTAATCTGACAGCGCAAATCACCATGTAGAATACTGTGTAGAATTCTTTTGCCCTAACCTCTGTGACAACACTTCCAAATAGGTATTATTTTCATTTTAAGGATAATAAAACAACCTCAAAGCCATTAAATCATTTTTTTACTGAATGGCAAATCAAATTGTTTTTCACTATTCTGTCTCAAAATCTACACTCTTTCAGCTGTGCATGAACTTAATAAATCTCTTTATCTATATTTTAGCATTCGCTTCCATTCCTAGTGATCCAGGTCTCTAAAGATTTCTCTGAACTCCACCCAGTGTAAGAATTTTCTTTCCTTTCTTTAGGAATTTATTTACTTGCTATTCTTTTCCTATGGTCAACAATTCTTTTGTGAACATTTATTCTTCAGGATTCTCCATAGCTATGTGCAAGCTTGTAGGTCTAAAACCACAGTGTTGATAATTTAAATAGCATGCCTCTTAGATCTGGGGAGAGCCTGCAGGGTTATATGCCTTAAGGCTATTTAGTGCAACCACCCACTTCCTCTTCACATGACCTGTTTTTGTGCTGATTCTGTACTCCTCTTCACCCACCCAATCCACTGAACTCAGATCACACTAAAGATATAATTATGGTAACATTTACTAAATGATTTTTCTTAATAAATAATGGAAGAGAAAGGTAAATGAGTCTTAAAAAAGGAAAAGAATTTGCCAGAATATTAACAAATATTGAAAAACCAAATAAAGATGGAATTACTTTTATTTTTATTTTATTGTTATTTCTATTATTCTATTTGATTTTTTAAAGTAAAACTTTTTATTCAAGAACAAAGAGATTTTTTTTAATTAGAGAGAGGGACAGTGGGAGAGAGAGAGAAAGAGAGAATCAATTTGTATTTAGGTTTCCATGTGACTGTCATTGCTCTACCACTTCATTGTATACAGTGGTGCCAGGCAAGTGCCCATAACCACTGAGACACCACTCCACCCCCCAAAATAGAGGGTTTTTTCTTTTTTTTTTTTTTAAGTAAAACTCTTTTATTCAAGAGAAATAAAGTTTTCTCATGAGACTTCCTGGAAACACTAAGAAATTACGGATCCTTTTGATCCACAAGGGAAATTAACTAAATATTAAGGGGTATAATCTCACAACTTGCTTTTAAGCAGAGATGCTGTATTTAAGGTGTAAAAAGTAAGCAACTTTGGCTTTAAGTCATATGAGTGACTAACACATATTTTCTTAAACAATATCTGCTTAACATTTGAATATAAATAAATCTTATTGGAATCCTGGGCCAGGGGCCTGATTTAAGAGTCCAATAGACCAGCCAACTCATTCCCAGAAGAAAACAGAAATGATAATAGTGAAAAGGAGGACAGAAACTTTAATCAATATAACTTTATTAGGAAGTAAAAATGAGATCAAGCATTTCAGACTGTCTTTGGGGTTCTTAAATGGGTTTTAAATTCAAATAGGGGAAAATTTGGGTAGGGACAAACGATATGCATTATTAAGTAGTTTTGGTCAAACTGTGCTACTATTGATCATTATGTCAGTTCTGGTTCTAAAAGGTAACTCTAAAAGTCCTTTACTTGAGGGGAAAATCTCCATTATCTTGGAAAGGAGGAAGGATGTTTATCTGTCAGACTTATGATCCTGGAGGAGGTTATTAGAGTCCACCTGTTGATGGCTCCTGTATGTGTGGGCTGTCTGATCTTGGGGTGATATGCCTGCAAGATTTCATTATTCCTGTAAGTTATAAGGCTCTGATGACTACCTCTAGACACCGTTCCAGGATATGGGACTGGTATAATAGTAGGTGTTCAAATCCTGTTAAAGGAAAAAAAAAACAAATAAAAAAAAAAACAGGAAACACACCTTTAGGGGATACATTTCATAAAAACGTCCTTGTGAATTTTGCTCAGTAATGAAAAGACACAAGATAGGTTAGGTAAATTTAGGACTAATAAACCTCATATTACTCATTTAGATGAAAGCTCCTTGAATGATTGCATGCCTATTTGCAGAGTAGAGCAGATCACAAAATTTTGTGGAATAAGAAAAGGAAATGAAGACAGAGATGCCATTCTCCATGCTGCTGGCCTAAATAGTCACTACTTTTAGAATGGCAGTCTCTCTAAGCTCCTGGTTTATAGATTTTAACTAGAAGTATGGTATTTGGGTTTTTTTTTTTTAACAGTAATACAGTTTATTAAAGGAACTTGGACAGAATGCAGATCATGTAGACCTTAGCAAGTCAGTAGCCATATTTTGCATAATAATCAAGTATTTTATTTTATTTTTATAAAATTTTATATTATTTGTTATATATGGTCTTGCAAATTGGAGGGATTAATCACCAAACAATCAAGAACAAATGAATAATGACAGAACAAGCTAAGGCTGGTGCCATTCCATGGTTTCCCCTCTTTGCTTCCCCATGGTTCCATGTTTCCCCCTACTTAAACACCAAGTTAATTTGACTTCTCATGGAAGTCGGAGGTTCCTCTCTATACTACCACCCTACTACCTCCCTCCGGTCTCCTTGATATCCTTTCTATTCCCTTCCTCTCTCCCTATCCCTACGTCCCTCAGCATCCTAGGCAAGGTTCCCCCTGATTGTGTAAAAATTCATAATGTTGAAGTAATTGTTAGGCTAGCCATCTATCATACTTTTTCCGCTTGTATTCTAGCTTCCACAAATGAGAGAAAGCATTTGGCCCATGAGTCTCTGAATTTGGGATAGTTCACTGCATAATTTTATCCATCTCCATCCATTTGGCTGAAAGTGCCATAATATTGTTTTCTCTAATAGCCAAGTAGTATTCCATTCTATATATGTACCAAAGTTTTAGATTCCATTCATCAAGTGAGGGGCATCTGGATTCGTTCCATAATTTAGCTATAGTAAATTGAGCTGCTATAAACATTGAAGAAGTTTTATGTCTATAATATGCCAATACTAGCTCTTTTGGGAAGACACCTAGGAGAGAGATATCTGGGTAAAACGGCGGTTCCTGCTCCTAATTTTTTGAGGAGTCTACACACTGCTTTCGAGAGTGGCTATGCCAGTTCTCAGTCCCACCAGCAATGTAACAGTGTTCTTCTTTTCTCACAACCCCTCCATCATCTGACACTGTTCATGTTATTCATTTTTGCCACTCTGACAGGAGTGAGGTGGAAACTCAGTGAAGTTTTGATTTGCATTTCTCTTATTGCTAGTGATGTAGAGCATTTTCTCATATGTTTATGGGCTTTTTTGGACTTCCTCCATTGAGAAGTTTCTTTTTAGTTCCATAGCCCATTTATTAATTGGATTATTTGTGACTTTGGTGTTTAGTTTTTTTGAGTTCTTTGTATATTCTGAATATTAGCCTTGTGTCCAAGGTGTAGCAGGCAAATATTTTCACCCATTCTGTAAGTTCTCTCTTGTGACTCTTGACTAAATCATTAGCTGTGCAAAAGCTTTTTAGTTTAATTGCATCCCATGCATTTATTCTTAATTTTACTGCTTGTGCCATGGTAGTCTAGTTTAGGAAGTGAATACCAATGCCTATGTCATATAATGTTGATCCTACTTCTTTTTCAAGCAATTGTAAAGTTGCTGGTTTAATATCCAGACCTTGAACTATTTTGATTTAATTTTTGTGCAGGGTGAAAGGTAAGGATCCAATTTCAATTGTCTACATATGGCTGTCCAATTTGTCCAACACCAATAGTTGAACAGGCTATCATTCTTCCAAACTATGCTTTTGCCCCCTTTATCAAATATCAGATAGTTAAAGGTATGAGAGTTTGTCTCAGAATCCTCTCTCTTCTATTCCATTGGTTTTCAATTCTGTTTTGATACCAATATCATGCTGTTTTTGTTACTATAGCCCTATAGTATACTTTCAGGTCATGAATTGAGATACCACCTGCTTCCTACATTTTGCTGGATATTCTGGGTCTTGTGTTCCAACAAATTTGAGTATTGCTTTTTCTATATCCGTAAAGAATGACATTGGCAACTTGATGGGGATTACATTAAATCTGTATAGGGCCTAGGGTAGAATGGCCATTTTGATAATATTGATTTACATAACCATGAATATGGAATGTTTTTGAATCTATTTAGATCTTTTGCAATGTCTTTAAAGTTTGATAATTTTCATTGTATAGGTCTTTAACATATGTTATAAGATTTATGCCCAAGTATTTTATATTTTTTGAGGAAATGGTGAATGAGACATTCCTGATTTCTTCTTCAGTAGACTTGTTGATGGAGTATAGGAAAGCTAATGATTTATTGGTGTTGATCTTATAGCCAGAAAAACTTTGCAGAAATCATTTATAAGCTTCAGAAGTCTTCTGGTGGAGCTTATAGGTTCTTTTAGGTAGAGGATCATGTCATTAGCAAATAGAGACAATTTGACTTCCTCTTTTTCTATTCGAATTCCTTTGATTTCCTTATCTTGTCTGAAAGCTCTGGCAAGGGTTTCAAGGACTATATTAAATAAGAGTGGTGAAAGTTGACAACCTTGTCCTGTTCCTAAATTCAATGGAAATGCTTTCAGTCTATGTGTCTGTCATAAATGGATCTTACATAGTTAAGGTATCGTCCCTTGATCCCTATCTTCTCCAGACTTTGGAGCATAAAAGGGTTTTGAAT
>PVKS010036586.1:0-19246 GCA_004027875.1 Aplodontia rufa
AGAACATTGAAGAATGAAATCCAAGATGACCTAAGAAGATGGAAAGATATCCCTTGCTCTTGGATAGGCAGAATTAATATAATAAAAATGGCCATTCTACCAAAAGCTTTATATAGATTTAATGCTATCCCTATAAAGATACCTATGTCGTTCTTTAAAGACATAGAAAAAGCAATTATCAAATTCATTTGGAACAACAAGAAACCAAGAAATGCAAAAGCACTACTAAGCAAGAAAGATGAAGCAGGCGGTTTTGCCATTCCAGATCTAAAACTATACTATAGGGCCATAGCAACAAAGACAGCATGGTACTGGTATCAAGACAGGGAAGAAGACCAATGGAATAGAATAGAAGACCCCGAAACAAATCCTCAAATCTTTAAACATCTGATTTTTGACAAAGGGGGACAAAATATTACATGGAGAAGTGACAACCTCTTCAACAAATGGTGCTGGACAAACTGGCATCCACCTGCAGAAAGTTGAAATTAGACCCATATCTTTCTCCTTGCACAAGAATCAAATCAAAATGGATCAAGGAGCTTGGTATCAAACCAGCTACATTGCAATTGATAGAAGAAAAAATTGGTCCAACACTTCAGCATCTGGGAGTAGGCAAAGACTTTCTCAACAGGTCTCCAAAAGTGAAGGAAGTAAAGTCAAAAATCAGTGAATGGGATGTCATAAAGCTAAAAAGCTTTTGTACTGCCAAGGAAACAATCAAAAGAGTCAAGAGGTTTTCTACAGAAATGGAGAGTATCATGGACTATGATTCCTCAGACAAGGGTCTCATATCCAGAATCTATAAAATACTCAAAAATGTCAGCTACAAAATGGGATGTTTCAAGCAGAAAGGGAAAGGGGAATCATATAATAAACATATATGAAAATCTGAATGTTATGGTCTAAATGTGAGGTGTCCTCCAAAAACTCACATGTGACAATTCTGGGATTATCTATCAACTTTTATGATGGTAGGGAGTGACTGGCGAAGGTGGGTCATTGGGGGCATACCTTTGGGGTATATATTCTGTAGCTGGAATAGAGTTCCTCTCTCTGCTTTGCTTCCCAGTGTGACCCCTTGAGCACTCTGCTCCCTCTGCTCCCATGATGTTCTGCTTCCCCTCAAGCCCTGAGGAATAAACAATCTAGAAATGATTTAAAGTATACAGAGAATTTGTGTAGATTATATGCAAATTCTACACCATTTTATATAAGGGACTTGAGCATCCACACCTTTTAGTGTCTGAAGAGCATCCTGGAACAAATGCCCTGTGGATACTGAGGGACCCCTGTATATATAAATCTAACATACAAAATGAAGGATTAGCTTACATAATTACAATGTTATTTATTTGCAGAACCCTATATAAAAACAATATTTGAGTACAGACACAGTGTAGGAGGTTGGCTGTGGTGGGTGGTAATTATTGTCTGAATGCTTTAATATTCTCAGTGAAAAGGGAAGCAGGACCTTCAAGGTGAAGGTAAGGGAAGAGATACTAAAACTGGAAAAAATAAATGGAAAAACAGTCATCAGATGGGGAAAATGAAGAGACTTGTGAAGGATGGTGTGAGGATCAGCTGTGTACCTTCTTGGGCCTCATCACCACGGATTTAAAATGAAACTAATCGTGGTTGGATGCTTACCTCCATGTTCAGCTCCAAGGTTCAGGTGGAGATATGGATTGATCTAAGGTTTTAGTTTTGCTTAAAATTTGAGGAACACAGAAGATAGGCTAAACTTGTCTCAAACACGTATGTTTTTCTCTCTTGGGTATCACACAGGAAGGAAAAGTGTCTTATTCTCAAGAGCTTACTTACCCAGGGATTTTTAAGGATGCCACATATCTGGCCAGAATTCAGCAGCATATATTAATTGTGATGTTGGGCTTTAAAAGCTCAAATATTGGCCAACGAATTGAAAGTTTTTTTTTACAAAAGGAGGAACTATTTTAAGTAGAGCATTTTTTCTATGGCAACTAATTCAACATTCTGTTGTATCAGCATGAAATGTAGTTACATATACAGCTGTCTTTTTCATTTATGGTTAGAAGTATCTGTTTTATTTTCCTACTAGAGAAATTGTTTATTTTAGGCAAACACTGAGTTTTATTCTTTTATTCCCTACTGAACTTAGCATATGACAAAACACATGGAAAATTCTCCAAAATAAAATATCAAAAATAAACATAAAAATTCTTTATTGATTAAAATAATCAACATTACTCTTTGGGTACTGTATTTCTGTTGCAAAGTCCCCAATAGAGTTTGTATAATATAATACAAATAATTAAATTCACATTGCAGATTTTAAATGATCTTTAAAGTACATTCTGCAGTTGGAGTCATTTCTGAATATTAGATAACCAAGAGTTTAAATTCAAATTCCATTACTATCTTGTTTCAATAAACAACTTAGTTTACAAAAAAGCTATATTACCAGACAATGGACATGTCTACTATAGTCTTAAAAATAAATAAATAAAAGACTAAAGCAGAATTTAAGCTTGAAATATAAATCCCTAAATACTAGTGTTTATGAGGGAAATGCTGACAGACCTATAACAATAACAGTGTTAGCAGGCGCCACTATAATACTCAGCATCATCAGCCAATTTACCTCTTCATTCACGTCTGTTGCTAAGTGTCTGGTTACTGTAAATGCTTTAGATTTTGCATAATTTATGTAAATTATTAAACACCTGTTCTCTTCCCAGAAAACAAAGATATGGAACAGTCTCCTTAGTTTAATTGATTCCTGGCTTGAGTTCTGTCATTGTTTCCCCAGCAACTACAAGGGAGTTGTAGCTCCCTAATGGTCAGAAAAACACAGATGTTGAGAATTGATCTTTCAGACACATATATCTGTATAGTTTTATGTCTGGTTGGGTGGTCATGTAAATGAATAAATGAAAGTATCAGTGTTTCTCCTGAATGCATTCAGAACAGAATGGGCATGTTATTAATAATACTTATTATAATGTGCTTTTTCTGTTTTTTATTCTCTGCCCTGACTTTTAATACATTCAACATCAGGTTTAATTTTTTTTAAATGGGCCATTTTTGCTTAATGAGGCAACTCATATCTGTTTCTTAATACCCAATTTGAGTTATTTTCTTCAAAAATTTCGAAACATTTATTTTAAGGGAGCTGTGCTTAAAATGTAGATAAAAATGTCCTCATGTGAAACCTGCTAGGGAAGCAGCACTTTCTTATAAGAAATCATTGATTGTGATTATCAATCTCCTTACTCAAATTCTAAAAGTCCCTGGAAACAACTCCAGTACAGTATAGCCTAAAACTACTTAGTTACATTGAAATAGTTATAGATTCATCATTTGTATATATGAAATTTCCCCATGGACTTATTTTGCTTAAAATAATTGATTTTGAAAGCTGTTTTACTCAGAAAGTCATGTTAAAATTTTTTATAACACATAAGACTGATGGATCAGTTGTTCCATTGAAGATCGCAGATCTCCAGCTATCATGGAATTCTGTTGACCATTAAAGTCAGGGATTAAGAAGCAGGATATTGAGAAAGGATCAAAGAAGAAGTGTTTGTTTAAGTTTTCTATGTATATCATCTTTGTATTCTTTGGCAGTATTTACTAATCTTTTCCCTAATATATTAAAGGTTCAGTGTTTGAAATTAAATTAGAAAAATATATATTAAGAATTCTGAATTAGAGCTGATTTCACATTAGGCTATCAAGATTAATTAAATTATTAGTGTTAATGAGAATTGGAATTGAGAATGTCATTTAGTCAATCCAAAAAGAACAAAGGAGGCATAGGTACCATGTAAATAGCAATTCACTGAGTGCAGAAAATTAAATCCTTTCAATTTTTGCAAAGTATAAATTATAACATAATAGATACATCACAAAAATCTGAGCATTTAACCTGACTTGTTTCATAATGTGAAATGAGTAGTAAATGAAATAAAATAATATGCCTAGTGCATGGCAAGCTGGATGTATATTAGGCATTTAATGCCTAATGATCAACACAAACATTCAGTAATAACCATTCATTTCTTTCTCACATGTACATAGCACAGCTGGGATTTGGCCCATCTTAGCCAGGTTCCTCTGAGCTTGATTCCAACATATAGGATGGGTCCAAATATTTTCTGTATGTCTTTCATCACCTTGAACCCTTGGGTATCCAAAGCATGAGCTTCTCATAGTCAAAAGCAGAAGCACAAGTGAATGAGACACCCGTGTAAATACCTTTCTAGCTCCTGCTCATATGTTGTCTGTCAAATTCTCATTGCAAAACAGGACACATGGTCAAGGTCAATATCAATGGGAGTGGAATATATGTTTCTCCCATGGAGATGAAGAGAAAGAGTGTGAAAATTTGCTGAACTAAATTTTAATGGACAGTATGCAGCCATTATTCCTTTTTTTAATGTAATTGTAAAACAAGGCTACACTAGTAGATGTCTAATACCTAGTTCAAAGTGAACATCTATACTAAGGAAATAAAAGAATAAATCAGCTATTTTAATGGATTTGGCCTCATCACTGCTGACCATTGGCACATATGTATGTGAGTGTGTATGTGTAAAGAAAAAATATTTTTTAGAAATAAGTTTCAGATTATATCACTATCATCAGAAGACTTATTTTTTCTATAAATTATTATAATTTGATTTAATATTTTTAGTGCTTTTTCTCTTTTACATCAAATTATTCCAATATGACCCTATAAACTAACTGCCCAACTCCTACTTTCCCACCCATATTTGATTGATCAGTAATATCTCCACCAATTTCATCAAATGATCTCTCCTGGACATTTTTAATTCAATATAAAAAGCATTGTTCAGTCTACATTGATCGTATAACGGAAGGACACAAAACATACTGGAGCTGACAAAGCAAAGGAAGGGGCATAGCAGACAGCAAAAGAAATTTGGTGAAAGAGACTTAACTTTGTTCCTGGAGATTTTGATTCCTGGTCCTCTCTCATGAAGCCTGGACCTTCTTTGGGAGCAACCTAATACCATTTCACTTTGTTGATTTCATTTTGATGCTGAGGCTGTACTCTGGTTTTTTTATTGAGAAATTTATTTTTTGAACAACAAGTTTTTAACAAAATAATATAAAATGTATATAGATTCTGGAGATTAGATTTACCCCCAAGAGTGCCCACCCAGTAATCCACCTTTATCCCTCCCTTCCCCTTCCCATAACATCTCTAAAAAAGTATTAGGTTGTATAAAATTACACCTTATCTAGATTTAACACATAATAATAGACCACCTTTCTCAATGGCCAGGGTCTAGTACCAGCCTCCACAGATGAGTGAAGACATTCGACCTTTGGTTCTCTGGGTTAAGCTGATTTTACGCAGCATAATTTCTTCCATAGCCATCCATTTACCTTCAAAGGCTGAAATATCATTATTTCTAATTGCTGTGTAAAATTCCATGGTATATATGTACCACAGTTTTTGGATCTATTCATCCAATGAGGGACATCTGGGTTGTTTCCATAATTTAGCAATTGTAAATTGAGCTGCTATGAACACAGATATTGCTGTGTCACTATGATGTGCTGATTCTAAATCCCCTGGAAAAATACCCAGGAGTGGAATAGCAGGATTGTATGGTGGGCTCATCCCTAGTTTTTTGAGGATTCTCCAGACTGCTTTCCAGAGGGGCTGTACCAGTCTGCAGTTCCACCAACAGTGTGTAAGTTTTGGCAACCACTAGCAGATACTGTGTTTTTTAACACAGAAAAATAAAACACCTTGGTTCAAACAAGAAAATTCTTGCATTTTATATTTGAAGTTTGTATATCAATACCTACCAACAAAGAGCAATAAAATTTGTCTCTCCAGTATTTCCACTTCACTGCAATTTATATAGCCTGTAACCTGTAGTGTCTCATTTTATTTTCAATAAAATAAAACTAAAATAAATTATACTAAATTAAATCAACTCAGTGCAGTATAGAGTATGCAAGATTATCTATATTTAACATAATCAAATATTAATGAATTCTATAATATATGTGGAAATTTTTAATTAATTTACTCAAGTATTTAATTTCTGAAAATGTTTGTAGGCTATTTAATTCCCCATCTTTGCCAGTACTCCTAAAGATAACAAAAATGTGGGATGAGCTCACTCTAGCATCTCATACTGCATAGTTTAGTTAACAAAACTACTGTGTCATATATCCATCTAACTGTACAATCCAGATATCCACTAAATTTCCTTTGTTTCTATAATCTTTTAAACAAAAGTTTAAAACACTGTCTAAAACAAATGTTGGTTTTTTCCCTGTGCTTTTTTACTGATGCTATGACTCTGTTCCATACCTCCTAGCTTGCAAGACTATACCTTGCTACCACACACGACCTGCATAGCTAACATGAGTGATTGCAGTTCCCTTCCTTACTGAAGAGTTAAGAAAATTTCAGAAGAAAATTTCCACAGAAGCTGGAAAATCTTAATGTTCTAGCCAATGTTGGTTTTTCTATGAGTTTAAACATGGAAAAAATCTTAATACTGGGAACTTCCATAAAAAGGAACTTTCTGTGGATATTTCTTCAAACCTTCACTTTCTTCTCTCATAGGTACATAAACTTTCTCCAAGAACTTCCTAATTCAGAAAATTTCTTCCAAATCTCAATCCTATTCCCTCAGAAAATCACCACAGGTTGAAATCTTACTCTGTGGATTTAAACGTTTGCCTCACTTTCCTTTAGTTTTTTCTAAGAATGTTATTATGAAGACAAAATAATCTAACATTCCAAAGGACTTAGTCCAGCACCTGAACACAGAGAGTGTCGAATGAATATTGCCATCATAGTCATCATCACCATCATCATCACAGTTGTCATGATCATCATTGTATTTTCACACATACATGACCATAGATTTGAGCATAGACTCAAGCTGCAAACCCAGACCACTGAGTGAATATCCTGCCTTTGTCATCCTGTGGCCAGCTGCAACTTATTTAACCTATAAAATATTTTTCTATCTATGAAATGAATATGATAATAGTACCTACATATTTCAAAAGTTGTAAAGATTAAATAGATTGTTATATACCAATACTTGAAGAATATTTCATGTAATAAGCACGACATAAGC
This sequence comes from Aplodontia rufa, assembly GCA_004027875.1. Taxonomy (NCBI): domain Eukaryota; kingdom Metazoa; phylum Chordata; class Mammalia; order Rodentia; family Aplodontiidae; genus Aplodontia; species Aplodontia rufa. The sequence goes on from PVKS010036586.1 coordinate 7,122, forward strand.
TTATAATTGTTATTATAACTTTTATCCATATACATTTCTCCATGTCAAATTTTGTAAACTCAAGTATCTCTTCAGATTTTCCCAAATGTTAATGATAACCATCATTACTCAAGTTTGAAGTTTGACTAAGAACATATGTCCCATGGATGAAGGATGTAATTGGCATTCCCGATCAACATTCTTACCAGTGTGACTCTGGTAGACTCCTTCCTTTAACAAATGTTACTATTAAAGTAAGCACATCTATCAAGGGTAGATGTTAACTTATCTTTTGACTATGGTCTAAATCCATATTGAGAAAGGGAAAACATTTTTCTCTTCCAATTAGCAAGGAGCCTGTCTGCTCTTTAAGTCAATGGACCCCAATTAGTGTGTGGAGAAGCATTTGATTTCTTTCCTGTCCCACCCCAGTGGGCCTGCATTAAAAGCTAATATATCTCTTTTATGACTCAGGTAGGCATATCTAGAAAATACAGAAAGAGAAATCCCAGATATTTGAAACATTCAACAATGGCTCTGCCCTTATAAGCCACACATGTCCATACATGTCCAACTCATTAATTTTTCACTTAAATGAAATTTACACAGGGAGTTCTAGCCTGGGTTAAGGTAGAATCAGTTTCCTAAATGTGGTCTTTTCATAATCACTAAGCATTTTTATATCCATAAACATGAAAGCTATAGTTAATTTGTAGGAACACATAAATACATTTACTTATCTAATTATCTGATACCACTTTTATATTCTGCTTTTAAAATAGAAAGGCACACAAAAACTAAAAGGTCTTTCTGCATTGATAAATGAAGGCAATTTAAGGACCTTATTTAATTTCTTGTAGTCCCTTTGAATGAAATCTTTCCATAATATGCAGAAAGCTATTCTAATGTTTTGCTGATAAATCAAGCAAAAAAGCTTACAAGTAAATTTTAAATATCAATTGTAATATTTCCTTAAATCGCTTTTCCACCTCTACTGTCATTAAATTTTTGAGGCGTTATTTAATTTAGCTTAAATAAATTGCGATAGATGTGAATCAGTCACCCCAAAAAATGTATTTTGGGGGAATTGAATCTCACAGTTATTTGTTCTGAGATGTAAGTACGCCTTAGAGGAATGCTTTTTAATCTACTCAGGTTTGCCAAGTATTCTAACTCAGATTTGCTCTTGACTAGCATGTCATTCATGCACTCAGCCAAATGAAGCCTCTTGCTATTAGTGGGTGTCCATAGTGCATTGCAGCACAGTACAAGTGGTGGAATATAGAAAGGACTGTATTTTCATTGACACTAATAGTAGAATATTTTTTCAGACCATATTTTCAATAATACCAGCAGATAGCATGGAAATTTTAGGTTAAATTTAGAGAATACTTTTTTCTAATAACTTGCCAAGTGTAGTAAATTTTATTGATTATACATACAATTTGGCTATTTTCTTTGTAGACCATAACTCCTTTATAGTCTGATACTGCTAATGGATTTAAATATCAAAAAATTGATAATCAAAAAGTTACATAATTTAAAAATAATTGATTTGTTGTTACAACCATCTGTTTTGCAATATATTTATGTTCAGTTACAGAGCTCAGTCTTTTATGTCTAGTATTCTCAGAAAATCTGGTTTTTTATACTAACTCCCTGTAGAAGATGTGGATATTTTGTGCAAACCACTTAATATCTCTTTCTTTTTTTTTTTTTTTTTTTTTTTAAAGAGAGAGGGGACAGTGAGAGAGACAGAGAAAGAGAGAAACAACTTTATTTAGTTTTTCACATGGCCTTAGTTGCTCCAACACTCAGTTGTGTATGTGGTGCTGGGGTTTGAACTCGGGTCCTCGTGCTTGCCAGGCAAGCGCCGAAACCGCTGAGCCACCGCTCCAGCCCCTTAATATCTCTTTCTCTGTTTTCCTATTCCTCAAGTGAGATTAATAGAAGCTATATGTATGGACTATCTTTGGGTACTAAGATACTGTGTAATTTTCTATGTGTTGTCACTGTGAGTCTTGCCTTTTTATTTGTCCATACTTTTAGAATGAAAGAGATGTTAAGTATTATAAACTATGTTTCGCAAGGTGAAATATATCACCACTGATAACTATATACTCCCAAACTGGTCCAAATCAAAACTATAAAATGATGGAGTGTATTTTCAATAATCATTCTTCTATAGGAACAGAACTATATTTGTGCAAAATAAAATTTTTGCAAGTCCTTTGCCTTAATTTTCCTGTTTTTATTCTACAGGCAGTAAAAGTAGTTCTAAAATTTTGTGGCCTAAACTCCAATGTACTTTATCCACAGGTCTTTTGCACAGATTTATTTATGAATGAGATAAATTGCTGTTGTCTTGCTCACAATATAAAAAGATAAGCAATAAATCTTATTTTATGTGTTTCCATTAATTTAGCTGTTTTATCTGGTGTTTTATTTGCAGTTTGAAATTTTAAAAATCAATGCTAAAGTAGCATTAAAGAAGCAATACCCAAATTCTTATGACCTCATTGGTATTCTGACATTCTGAAATAGGTAAATTATACTTCAGCAGTTCCAACATTTATGGTTTGATTATTATAAAAACACACAAACTTAAAACTGCCTTATAAATTATTAGTGCTAACTATTCAAGGTTGTGGAGCCCCACAGAAGAAGGGAAAGGATTAAGCGAAAGGTAAAAACTGCCCCTGGCTCCTCCTGTCCTCATACATATACACACAAAATAACGTAAGTGCTCTCAAAAGAGGGTAAGGACTTTGTTCAGTCGATGGGTATGAGAAAACACCTGATAACCAGGTGTTATAGTTTTATAGAGGAAAGAAAACAGAGCTGTATAAATCCTTTTGGTTTCAAAAATTTCAGCAATTTTTCATCCTTAACTATTCACCAAATTGTCATTGAAACAGCTTGATATTACCTAGTTTTTCCTGCCTCCTGCTCGGTATCCTTGGTACAGTCCTAACCAGCTCATTGCCAGGATGCTTCTTTTGACAGCCATTTTTTTGCAGGACTTCAGGCTTGTTGGTTGGTCAAGAGTCATGAGACAGAAGGTGGGGGGAAGTAAAAGAGGGGCCAGGAAGGACAGGAAAAATGGAAGACGGTGATGAGGGTTGAAGGTGTGGAAATGGAGGACTCCCTATCGTGTCTATTCTAACCCTTCACACATATTTCCTTCACATTCTGAATTTGTTTACAATCTAATATATGATCACTTGAGGTCTAAGGAAACATGTTAAGAGTCAATGGAAGTATGACTCTTATAGATTATAGATTCTTTAATTCTTTCTGCAAAACTGAATTTTACAGGCAGTTTCAATTGTAGTCTATAACCCAGGTATCAGTAAGCCTGCTTGTTCACACTTACCATGTGCTTAATTGAAGTTTTGATGATCTGACATTTACACAGTGCAGATGTTCTGGTTCTGGATGTTTGATGGAAGCAGGCTGCTACATGGTAAAGTCAGCAATGCCCGTCTGAAAAGGCATTTTGTCTGAAAGAATTAGAAAAACTACTTTTTCTCTGCTTCTGGTAAATTTCATTAGTTTGAATAGATTTGGATTCACATATGGTTTCCATAAATCCAAATAATAGACTAGAATGGACTCATTAATGACTTGGGAATGAACCTCTTGCAGTTCAACGTTAATAAGGGTCTTGGTGGTACAGTCTTACTCTCTAAAGCTCAAAGGAAAATTTTATCTACATTGTAACACAGTGTTTTAATTTACAAACAATCTGCCTTTACAACTATCTAGTTTTTGTTCCCATTCCTTTTGAAAGAATGAAAGATCCTTGGCATCATTTCCTATTTCTCTCCTATGTGGCCAGAAGATACTGACCCTATTGCTTCCAGAACAAACTTTCCCTTGTCTTCTCATAAAATGTTTCTTTAGAACTCATAATTGACACCTCAGTTTTTCAGGACCAAACACATGGCAAAAACACTTGGAAAGTATGTTAGTGTTTATTCAATGGAATATGTCTTTATTTGATTTCCTTATTATAAAATGTGATTTTTTTCTATTACACTAATTGTACTGGAATGTGTTAACTGGTTAACTCTGAAAATGATTTCAACTCTGTTCTTGTTTAGAATAGCTAGACTTTGAACCAGAACCTCTCTGGGGTTCTTGCTGTTTCACAAAATGTATGAAAAAGATGGTAATTTAGCACCATGCGCCTTATAATTAACTTAATCGTTATCAGCATGTAGCTATAAACCAAATACCAATTAGTCCTATTTGTATATCCATGGGCTTTTCTGGTTGTCTTTGAGTTAAAGTTTCTTATTTGTGCAACTTAGAGCCCCCCCAGTGTGCAAAGGAAAATGCTTTTTTATACATTTTTAAAAGTGCAAATTAACTGCATATTTAGTTTCCCTATGCAAATGAGCTAAGTTGATAAGTTCTTATTAGCAAAAGACAGGTTTCACAGTGCTTAAAATTCAACAAATGTAGGAAAGCAATCTGTAAAGTGCTTCAGTAGTCCACAAATGGTGGTTAGTATTATCAGAAAGTCATGTACTGTTTAACAATCATTTAATCCCTATATCTTATTGTATTTCCCAGAAGCCTATTTCCAAATTGAAGAAAGTATATATATCAAAATGTTGCTTTCACACATTAAGATAGACAGAACAATCAGTATACACATGCTAAAAGAAGCACATTATACTGAAAAAGACTCAAATATATATTGTGAAATTCATCCAGGAACAGAGCAAGTAACAGACTTACATAAGAGATTCATAAATATTAAAAGAAATAAACATAATCAGAAAACATATATACAGTTCCAAATATATATTTGAAAGCCCCATAAAAGTATAATAGATGCTGTCCCAAAGATATCTTCTAAGAACACAGGCTGTATTTACCAGTCTTTCCTGAAGATGTATCCATGGATCTGAGTTCTACTCAATGGAGAGAAAGAGAAGGTGACAGATACACCGCCAAACTTTGCCCACGAAGACCTCCTATGTGCCTTCTGAATGGGGAAGAGGCAAGCTCTATGGCGAATTTGGGAGCACCAAAGAAGACAGGACTGCTGTTAGTTTGGATCCCTTACTCACACCCAAGTCTCTCCTCTATTCCCTCCCTTCTCTGTCATTTTGTCATCTGTCTTGAACTGTTAAGTGAAAAGAAATGGATTTCTATATTTGAGCCATTACATATTTGGTCTATTACTTTGACATAATAATTTGACTTTGAACTTATAAAGACAAAGGGATATTGCCTCAAAACATCTTTTCAGTTTTCAGGCAAATTTTGTTTTCTTTTAAGGATGTCAGAGCTTGCTGGGTTGCAGAAAATGCTTCAATAGATTTGTCTTCAATTAACATGAAGTCTTCCTATTACAGGCCAAGTGACAGGGTTTCATGGAAGAAACAGGATAGTGCAATACAAATAGTGTGGGAGAAGAAATTAACAGTGTTACCAAAAGGCGTGACACTTACTGCTTGATGCATAAACATGTGACTTTTCCAACTAGAAAGCCTTTCATTTCCACCCATGTAAAATGTGAGCACTTAAAATCATCACGAAATCTCTATCACAAAAAACTATTGTTCTGTGATTCTGTAACTCAAAAGACTTCACAATTTTAAAGAGATTCTTTTCTGTAAAATGAGCAATAAAATTCAGGAAGGTAAAAATTATACATGTGTTTTTTCTTCTTCCTCATTTTCCCCTCCCCATTGCCCCAGGAGTCTTGAGATTTGAGTTTTGAGGCTGATCTAATACTGATCTAGTACCTATTAACTTTCTCTTTTATTACTATTCGAAAATGATATGATTATGTGGAAAATTTCTAAAATTATTGCCACATCTTATGCACCATGGCCTTAGGAGATACGAGTGCTAATCCCCCAGAAGAATTTGGCTATTGGAAGTTTTGTTACACATACCCTGATTCTATGAACAAAAGACTAATTTAGAAAATAATCTAGGTTTTTAAATAGGATCTGGATGATAATGAGCAAGTTACTTAACTTCTAGGATCCTTACTTTCCTAAGTATAAATGGGGGTTAACATTGCCTTTGCTTTTTCAACAACTTTGAAATGGATTAGAAATGTGAAGTTTCCTAGTCTAGCCTTGGACCCCTATTTTACTGCATGGTGTAGAAAAGGCAGCCTGCATAGCTGGCCCAATAATAACCCAAACCTTTAGAGTCACAAAACATTTAACAGGCTTAGATGTGAACCAAACATGTTAGTTGAGATACAAAGTCAACGTGTCATTTTAAAATCAACAATGATTATTGGTAAATATTTTCTTGAGTTATATGATTTGAATTTACGAAGTGAATGAAAATAATGGCTTCCATTGTTATTTCAATATAAAAAAACTGTTTGCTTTCAACATAATAAAGGTAATAGATATTTCCTGAATACCTACTAAATGCTTTTATTTTGTTATAGAATTTAATCTTCACAAAGAAAATTTGAAAGCAGGTGCCTACCTACCACACAAGCACACCACTATGTAGGTAAGAAAATAGAAGTTCTCAGAGCTTAAGTCTCCTTCCCAGGACCAAGTTTGAACTCAATGCAGAACAAAACCCACACATATGGCTAAGTCCAAGTTGTCTGGCTCCAAAGGTCATATTGTTTTTATTATCAAGTTGACCTTCAATAATAAAGTCTACAACACCTTCAAATCATTGGGTTTTAACTCACAAACCATTATTGCACTCATCATTCCTATAAGGTGAGCTCATATATTAAAACTAAGAAAAAAATTCAGGATGGAGATGTGGGGGGTATAGCACTACTCATAGGCAGAGCAATTCTCTCTAAACAGTGCTGGGCAGTCTGAAGGACACAGTTGTCCTTACATACTTAAATGCACTCATTTATATTGCCAGACAATGAATAAGCAATGGGAAAATTCTGAAGCATGGTCAAGTCAAAACTAACATGGTTAGCATAGCAAGAAAACAAGAGTAACTTTGTGACAGTTGTTTTGTATGATGTCCTTTGGTTTCTACTTAAAAAAAAAAAAAGCTATTAAATGACATCTGTTTATCCATTTGTGAACCAGACAAAGCCAAATTTAGCACCAGGTCTCTCTGCACAGTCCCCTAAAGGAAGGCCTTTCGTAAGTGATGATGTGTCAAAAGTCACAAAAAACTGTTAAAATTCTACTTCTGCTGACAAAATAGTGCACTTGATGGAGATGTGTGTGAAACATATTAAATCCAGATGAGAGTAGTATTTCTGTCTCCATTAGCAGCAAACACCCAAGAGAATGAAATGTTTGAGTTATAGAAAAAATTTGCTTGTGATCAGAATGGAAATTTCCTCCAGAGAGGCCAAAATATAGACTATACCACATGGATATGCCTCAGAATTTTAGTTCCCACCAACCCTCCAAATTAAGTAGATGATTCCAGAGAAAGTTCTACTGTTTTTTCTGGAAAGAATTTCCTAACATTTTAGCAATATTTTTTCAGGGATTGTTATTCATAAAACTTGCAGGAATTAGTGCCCACAAACCTACAAATTAATCTTCTTTTTTATTACAGGTAATTTCTGAAATACTTACATATCTCTCAACAATGTTCCTATACATTCACCATCTGTTCATCAGTAGGCTCTGTTTTCAACTCAGAAAAGGCTCCATGCATCATCTAGTACCTGCCCCTATTAGAAGACCTAATTGCAGGACTCACCAGGTAATTTGGGTGGTCACATCTACATCATTATCAAATCACAAGGCCTTTTAATTTACAACTTGCCGAAACAAAGATATTGAATAAAAATGATACTATAAGAGAAATATGTACTACCTTTTATTGTTATTTTCTGTGAAAAAAAGTTTTAAAATGTAATGGCTTAAAGCACCAATTTTATTTGTTCACAATTCCACAAATCAGCCATTTGCATTAGATTCAGCTGAAAAAATTTCTTTTGTTGATGCCACCTGCTGTCAGTCATATGTCTGCCATCATTTTGTGGCCAAATGGAACTGAATGATCTAAGGTCAACTCACTCAGTGTCTAGTGGTTGGTGCTGGCTGTTGAATGGAGCTGCAGGGGAAAGAGTTTCATCTGTTGTCTAACATTCCAACAAACTAGTGAGGCTTCTCTATGAAACCATCTCAAAGCGGCAAGCACAGGACAAACTCCAAAGTGCATGTACTTTTCATGCTTCTGCTTTCTTAACATGTGCTGATATTTCATTGGCTAAAATAGGTCTCCTGCTAAGGCTGATTTTAGGGACTGTAATGCCACATGCTCAAGAGACATTAGTGCAGATCCAGTTTTTTCCTCTAATCAAGAATCATTTGCCAGCCCCCTGCATGCAGCATAGCCTCACCTCCATTCGAAGAGTAACACCAAAGTGTTCTCCATCTTGCAACTGTTAATTTCTATTCAAGTTTTCTCGTTTCTTTCTTTGATTTTCTCTTTTAGGAAGAATGCTTTGTGCTTTTGTCTTTTGCATATGGTCTTACCAGGGAAGGGTATGGAGATCTGTGGGCTGTAGATGAAGGATAAGTGTTATAATATTGTTCATTTAGATTTTTAATGTAATCGGTTTATTGGAAGAGGACAAAACAGACACACTTGAATTTTTCTTCTGCAATGGCTTTTCTCCTCTTCATTCCTACCTACTGGATAATATCTAGAGTATAAAGCTTAGCTGTCAGGTATTGGAAGAGCAGCATTTTCAGTTAGTAAGAAGTTCAGTCAGGACTGAATCAAAATTTTTATTTCCTGTTTAAAGTTTCTTCCCTGAACCAAGTTCTGAATCTCAAACCCTATACATTAGCATTGAATAAGGAGGACATGGTCGGTCATTTTTTCTCCAAGGATGATGGAAAGATCAAAAATGAGAAAAATGACAAGAACTTTCTTGATTGATGCTACTGTGATTGGATTTCAATGATAATGATGTGACAAGCACCAAATACTGGCTACTTCTCTGACAAAGCACTACAGTGGATCATTCTTCCTGCTGGAAACCTTTACACAGCAACTCTCGCACAGAGGCAATCCCTCTTCAGCTGCCTTCTACACACCAGGTCCCTGAATCCCTGCTCCTAGAATAGCCCTTTCTTCTAGGCTGAGTTCTGTCACAGCAAACCTCTAGAGTACGGTCCTTTCAAGAATGTTAGGCTTGACTGCTTTCTACCTGGGCCCACCAAACTCTCAGTGCATCCTTGCTGACTTCTAAAGCAACATCAACTGGCTTTGTCTTTACCTGTTAAAGTAAAAGTCAAGGACCAGTCCCTATCAACCCAAAAGTTTAGACCAACGCCGTTCTTGCAATATCGCCTCCACCTTACTTTGCTCTGGGGGTGCCTTGAGATGGGCCTGAGTTTCTGAAGCATGAAATGCATCCCGGCAGAGTGGAATTTCAATCTTCTCTTCTGGTGAGCATTTTACTATCTTCCAAGTGGTTTTCTAGCTTCCTCCCTGGTTTGATTTGTGTAGGACACTGCCTTCCTCTCCCCCAAAGAGGAGAGGAAAAATGCCTTTGTGCTCTAAATGGGAAGAGTCTATTGAACAGTCTATTACTTAAATATTAATTTGTTCATCTTTTTTCCCCTCTGCACACTTAAGTTCGATTTCAAATGTAGCAGCCTTTCTCAAGTAACTATTACTGCTTTCCCTTGTTTGTTATTAGTCCATGCTCTGTGGATTTACATACCTATGTGTTCATGATGACATGTACCAGAAGATGCTTTTCTCAGTCTAATTACAATAATATGGAATTCTTCTTTTCACTCTATAATACTTTGTCCTTGGTGCTGCCAGCTATGCCAGATTTGAGAGGGGCTTTTCCCCTGCATTAATCAACATTCTATGCTACCGATACTTTTATGTTATGACTCTTTTTGCCTTATTCTCCAACAATTTTTTTCCTAAAACCGTGGATTCTGTTTAAGAACATACCTCAGAGATACCATGGTGCTGTCACGAGCTCCACCCTCAGACAGGGACACAGGTTAGGATCTCAGCTGTCACCTCATCTTTCTAGCCTTGCTAGTACCATGACTACCAGAACCCTTAACATGCCTGTATACAGCCTGCTGCCCTCTTGACTGTCAGGGCTGTAAAACTTGGGCTGAATTTTCGCATCTCTCCTGACTCATGTCAGCTGTCATCTGACATATTTTAGAAAGGCTTATTTATCCTGCTCTCAAGAATCCTGAAATTGTTGTATTAGGAAAGTGTTTCTTTTTCATTTTTCCTTTACAAAGTATTTTTTTCCTAGCAATTACAAAATTCATACTAAACATGCAGAAATTCTAAATTTCATCTAGTCACTAAAAACTGAAACAAAGTTATAAATAAGACCATTTTGCACTTTAGACTTAATTCTGAAATATGTCTAAATGACATGAGTGTCCAGGATCATTCACATGGATGAGAACAGGCCCTTACATGTCTATTCTAGGCATCAGGTGCCAGGGAATATCAGTTAACCTATTATGAATTCTACCACATAATCCTTCTACATGCTTCTCATATGGACTATATTGAAAATATTCGAATGTGTTCATGCAAGTGTCCAGAAAAGACCAAAGGTATGAAAAATTCTCATGGCCCCAACTGTTCGAGGCAGTTTTCTTTCCCTGTGAGAGAATATACTGAAACAAGCTTTAAATACAAAGAAGCTATTTTACACAAAATAAAGAAAAAAATCTTAGGGTTTATCAAAGTCTGAAGTAACCCAAACCTAGGTTTAGATATAAGATTAATTGAATCAATATTTTTGAAATATATATTTAGTAAAGAGAGAGAATGTGAAAAAGAGAGTTAATTTTTATTTATTTTTTCATCTGCTTTTTCTTTTCCCAACACTTAGCTGTGTATGTAGTGCTGGAGTTCAAATCTGTGTCCCCACACACACCAGCCAAGCTCAGCTCTACCACTGAGCAACCTCTCTAGCCCTCAAAAATATAATTTTATTTATTTATTTTAAAACAAAGAAAGATTTCTAGGTACACGTTACATAAGATTATACAATGGCATAATTATAAAACCATGGAATTTACTTATTCTAATTCAGTCTCCGGTTTTTTTCCCTTCCCCTCCCTTCTACCCAACCCCTGTACTTGTTGTATATACTTGACAATGGGATAAACATTGACATTTTTTTTTAAAGAGAGAAAGAGGGGACAGTGAGAGAGAGAGAGGAAGAGAGAAGCAATATTTATTTAATTTTTCATGTGACTTCCATTTCTCTGATACTTTGTTGTGTGTGTGGTGCTAGGGTTTAAACTCACGTACTCGTGCATACAAGGCAAGCACCCTAACTGCTGAGCCACCACTCCAGCCCAAACATTGACATTTTTATGAAAGCCTGCTGAGTAACTTACTCTAGTTCAGTCCCCAGTATCCTCCTCTCCACCACCCCATTCTCTTCCCTTATTCTTCTGGTTTGTTATTTACTAATAGTTTTTTCTTTAATTCAGTGACTTGTTTTACATTTTGATGAGATTCACTATGATATGTTCATATGTGAACATGAAAAAGTTAATTCTGATTCCTTTTATATACTTTTCCTATTTCATTTCTCTTTCCTCCATTTGTCTGTTCCTTTGCTACTACTCTGTTCTTTTCCTCATTTTGGGTTAACTTACACATATCAGAGAACCTTCGATCTTGGTTTTTTGAGACAGGCTTATTTCACGTAGCATGATATCCTCCAGTTCCATCCATTTGCCAGCAAACAACATAAATATCATTCTTCCTTATGGCTAAGTAACATTCCATTGTGTGCATATGCCACATTTTCTTTATACATTCATCAGTTGAAAGGCTCTTTGAATGGTTGCATAGCTTAGCTATTGTGAATTGTGCTGCTATGAACATTGATGTTGCTGCATCACTGTGGTTTGCTGATTTTAGGTTCTTTGGATACCCAGGAGTGGGAAAGCTAGGTCAAATGGTGGGTCCATTCCAACTTTTAGTGGAATTTCCATACTGTTTTTCAGAGTGTTTGTACCAATTTGCATTCCCATCAACAATGTAGAAGTGCACCCTGTTCCCTGCCACCTTGCCAACTTTTATTGCTGTTTATATTCTTGATTATTGCCATTCTAACTGGGGTGAGGTGAAATCTCAGTACAGTTTTAATATGCATTTCTGTGATTGCTAGAGATGTGTTTTTTTTTTTTTTA
>PVKS010036587.1:0-19252 GCA_004027875.1 Aplodontia rufa
TCCCACACATTGTGTCATGAGAACCCACTGGGAATGAGCTGTGTTTTGTTCATACCAAATCTCATACAATTAAAACAGCTCTGGCCACAAAGTGGATGTTCAGTAAATATTGGCTGAATGAAGGAACAGAAAGAATAAATTATCAATGGGTCATAAAAACAATCAAGAACCTGGTGAAACCTGAGGATTAGGATTTTCAGAGAAAACCCGATACAACTTAGTGTTGAGATAAGGCAAATTAAAAATGTGAAGGGGCATGAGGACCTGTGGAGCTGTAATACCAGAAGTGAACAGCAGGGGGTACTACAGCCATGTGTCCTTAAATCACAGCTTTTCCAGATACCTGTTTTCCAGTAGCAAACGGGGAAAAAAAATCCCCATGGACTAGAAAAAGAAAAGCTTAGCTGCATTTGTAGTCATTGGTGTCTTTCCTCAGGAAAGTGTTTACAAGGCTGAAAGGTGTTGCTTTTGCTCCATAAAATCCATTATCTCCCATGAAGAACAGAGTTAGGCCGCATTAAACCATGAAAGCTAATGTTTATATTCATCTTATACTTTCAATAGTGCAAAGTATGTGATTGTCCAGTGTGCACAGACAACACGTTATTTAAGGTCATTTTACTGTATTGTAAGGACTCTAGACCAGACAGTTTACAGGCAGCTTGAAAATCACTGACTTAAACCACAGTTCAGCATGGGAATGACTAAATGACTTCTCCCACACCTTCATCCTGCTTCTGCTACAAAATTTGTAGTGACAAGTCACTAAAATATAAGATGTATTTGGTATATTCATATTTACTGTCATCAGTGCATTTCATAATAATAGAGTTCGTTAAAGAGACCATTAGTTCACTTTGTTCAAAGGAGGAGAAAGTGAATTAGATATTTGTCTCAGTCTGTATAGATACACAGTAATTTGAAAAGGTAGGAATAGTTGGATACTGTGTAGCATGGTGGTTATTAATCTCCTATCAGCTAGAGTTTAAATATCATCTGGGTCACCTATTAGCTTGGGCACACTATTTTAGCCAGAAGTTCTATCACTTTGGTGACTTTCGCTAACAACTGCAGAACTCACTAGAAATAGAAATGCCCAGAAATTTCTCTAGGGGATTCTGATACACCAGTGTGAAAATTATTTATTTAAATCCTAAGACAAGCTTTTTTCATCCATAAAATAAAGATACCAATAACATTTGCAGGTATCATGGTGGTTAAATGAATTAATGTGTCTGAACCCAATGCTTGAGGACATAATCACTTAATAGATATTAACTGTAATGATTTCTCAAAGTATCCAAGGTGTTTTGCAAAATTTACCTGTGCTGGAGTGACATAAAGTTACCCTGATTGAAACTTGGTGAGGTTAAGGTAGAATTCCCTTCCTGAAAGACTGAATTTTCTGTGTTTATGTAAGAATAAACACTTGACTTGACAATGAAGTTTTGTGTTTTTTAATCCAGCTCTCATTGAAACTGTCATAACAATAAAGTCTGCATAGTAGAATGTGTCTTGGGAGACTACTTTAGAAAGACTTAACTATAAACAAGGAAAACAAGTTTATACATGCTACAGCCCATAATGCAGAGAATCTCAGGTTGCATTTCTTATTAAAATCAATGTTTTCTTGCCTACTGAATACTACATTAAAATCTTATATCTTAGCTCCATCTTGCTGAACAAACATAATTCACATTGAATTAAGATCTTTACAAGATGGATAGTCAAATGTAAAACATTCTAAATCACAAGAAATATGAGTTACATTTATTCTCTGCCCTTTGCTTATTTTAGAACATGACCCATCTAAAATCTATCATTTTAGTTAGATGGAAATTGTAAGGTTCAAAGATAAATGTCACAAAGGCATTATACAAAACAATAGAGGAAAACCACTTTAAAGTAGACGAAACTACTTTAAAGTAATAAGCAAAGGCCTTTGCTGGCCCAGTTCCCCTAGATGTCTTTGCAATTAACCTAAAACTTGCTGGAGAATTTAGTGCATCATTCTCAGAGTTTGAATTTGATGATTCAGTAATAAATCTTATATTCCCTACAAATACATCTTGTCCCATTAACATCACTGAGATTTAAATTACCTTAAAACTTTTAAACTGGATATTTTGAGCATATAACTGTTATTGTCCTCATCTGGATGGACTCAAATTTCCTTTATTTAAATGATTAAGTGATCAAAATTTCGTATTTCTGTGATCTTAACCAGTTATGCTCTAGAATTATTTTTTCTATTGCTGAAAATATGCTATTAGAGCTTTGGAAATATACAATTCACTCACAGGAGCAGAATCTCATGGTTTTAACAATAACTAAGTGATCTCTTCTAGGATATTTTACACACATACACACACATACAGAGAGAGAGGCACAAACAAAATATCACTGAACAGAGTAACACATTTGTCTCTGCAATACAATTTATTTTTCATTTACTTCAACATAATGGTAGCATTACAAAAAACTCATAAAAGCACTTCATTCTGTACACTGCTCTCTATTTGAATATCAAGCCTGATGGTACTTTTAGGATATTTTTTAATATTCCTTCTGGTATTACCATGAGATTAATCTGCCTCCTTTCTTTCCTAAAATATTTTTAAGCATTATGAATTTGCATATGCCAACTTTCTCACTATATGAAAACATTCTGCTCCAAGAATTCAGGTTAATTTCCTTAAACAATACTGTGTCCATGCTTGCAAACTCTGAATTTCTTTGAAACCTCTACAGTGAACACTAAAACAGGGTTCTCTAAAATTTGACCCCAGTATTGCTCCCCAAAGTTTTACCATCAGTCTTCCCCTAATTTGGTTTATTCATTTTACACCTAATGCAATGACCACCTTCAAATAATTTTCATCAATATTACTTGACAGTTCTGTTGAAATAGAAACACAGACAGCTCATCAGGTACTCAGTATCTTCATCTTCTCTTGTTGACAAAATATTGAAACTGAGCTAGGCTACGTGACTTAAGGAAGCCACACAGGTGCAAGGAGACACTGCATCCCCATATCTTGAAATTGTCTCAATTTCCCTATTTTGAGCATATTGAGTTCTGTATTTTATCATTCCATAAAGGTTTAATTCAAGTCCCACTTTCTCCTTGAACAATTTTTGAGCCTAGGAAAACCATACTTAAAATTGTAAGTGGACCACATTATTATGTATTACGCTTATGAACAACACACTGTTTAATAACTTTTTGGAACCCCAAAATCTAGCCAAATAACCAAAGTAAATGTCTTTCATAGAATATAATGAGGATGACATTAGAGTTACTTAAAGACCATTGTCACAAATGGAATCAACAACAGTAAGCAAAAACAGCGTTGTAAATTAGTAAAATGCACCAAATGAGTGGCATGAATAGCAGAAATTTATTTTCTTGTAGTTTTAGAAGATGGAAGTTCAAGAGCAAGGTGCCGTCAGAGTTGGTTTCTATTTCTAGTAAGTTTTCTCCTCCCGGTTTTTTTAGATGGCCACTTTTTCTTTGTGTCTCCTTGTGTCTTTTCTCAGTGAGAACCCAGAGATGTATTTGTGTGTGTGTGTGTGTGTGCCCTGGTATTCTTAATGGGACACCTTTCCTACTAGATTCCAGCCCCACCCTTATGATATCATTTAACTGTAATTATCTTCCTAAAGGACTTTTTCCCAGCTATAGTCACATTGGGGACTAGAGTTTCAGGATATCAATTTGTCGGGAAGCCACACCAGTCAATAGTAGCAGCTGACCTTAAAACAATGGTTCTTATTGTCAAGTATTTTTTCCTAACATTTTTATATATTAGTTCTTGCAATCTTCCCAAAACCCTCATGCTAACTCTTATTATACCTATTTTACAGAAAAATGAAGTGAGGCACCATGCCACATAAATAAGTTGCTTACATTTCCACAAGAGTCATTTCTAGGTAAATTTCTTCATTTGTTCATTGAGACCCTAGTCTATACTACATCATGAATGAAAGCAGAGTCTTAGGATGACCCATGCTAACAGCATCATATTACTGAACCCACCAGCAGATTGTAGGTCCACACCACTAAATAATACATAGAATGACAATGTGTTTGTAATAAATAAAGCTCTGGGCTTCACTCAAAACCCAGGCCAATTAACATGTGACTAGGTATATCAATCAACTCCTTTAGTCGTGACTTTTTCACACCAGAATACTCTTCACAATTATCAGCTGACTCTTTAATTTCCTTAGTAGGAGACTATAAGAGTTCATTTTCTATCCCCAAAACCTAATACTGGGCCTAAAACAGAGAAGATGCTCAATAAATATCTTTAAATGGATATGTCAAAGATTTATACTCTCCATTATTTAGTAAAAGAAATGGAAACATTGTTGATATTATTTAAAACTGAAATATTCACTTCCAAGTCACCAAATGTGCTGACTTGATGGAAATGTTTTCTTATTCCATTAGAAGAGCCACAAAATGTTTAGAATAATGAAAATAAAATTAAAATACGTAAAACACAGAATAAGCTATTCTGGGGATACTTTTAAACAATATAGCATTGATTTATATTATTATTATTGCAAAGTCAACATATTTTCATCATAAAATACAGAACAACATTTGTTCTATATAAACAAGACAAATGAACAAATATTTTACTCTCCTCCTGACTCAATAAAATGATAGCAAATTAACTTTTTAACAAACAAATCCACACGAATGTGAAGAGAAAAAAATAGCAATAAAGTTTTTATAAACAGAAAAGTAAGTGGAGAAATGGCAAATGATCAAGTAAAGCAAAAGTATGAGGAGAAGGAAGAGAAGGGAAGAGGAAAAGCATAGGAAAGAGGTAGAGAGGTAGGAGGAAGAGAAGGATAAGAAGAATTGATTAACTGCACACTGAGTTAGCTATGGGAACTATCAGGAGATGTTATGGTAAGGAACATTCAGAAAAATAGGACTCTTGATAATAAGAAATTGACTACAGAAATTTCAGAAACTAAAAGGAGTTTTGGAAATAAATTGAGAAGGCTTCCTCAAAAATAACAAAAAGTACAATAGACATATTAGAGAACGGACAAGAAAGTTACATTGACAGCCTACTCAGTCTAATATTTGAATAAGTTCCAGGAAGAAACAGATCAGAAACAATAGAGTAAAGTCAATTGTCAAGTGAACTAACAAAAACTAAGAGATGAGAGTTTTCATAGTGAGAAAAAAAATCTAATATCCTCATCATGGATGATAGGGGACACCTGCAGGTGTTTATTAGCAATTTCAGAACCCACTCCGTAGGATGTAATTGGCAGCTTCTGAAGGGTTAGGAAATAGACATTAGGAAGGAAATGCACAAAACATGAGGAGTCAGAGTGCATTGTACTTCTCACAGGCAATGAAAAAGGGGGAAATAAGGGACCAGGTCTTCAATATGAAAAACGACAGTGAATTTATTATAGAATTATTGTACAATTCTATATCTAGTCCAACCATCCATCAGCATGATGGGAGAATAAGGGCATCAACAATATAATCTTTTCACAGGATGCCTCTGAAGGATATGTTTGATCTAAAAGGAAACTAACCAAGAAAAGGGACAGATATGATTATGGTTTGCATCTGATTATCCCTGGAAAAAAAAGTTTTGAAAGCATGACCCCAATGCAGCAAAGCTCAGAGGTGATGCTCTTAAGCAATGCTTTGGACTCTTCCCCAGCAAATGCATTAATCCATTCATGGCTGAATAGAGTATTGGGTGATGACGATGGACACATAGGGAATGGCTGGAGGAGGTAGGTCCCTGGGGGCGTGACCTTGGACTATCACTCTCTCTGTTTCCTGACCTCCACATGCTTAGAAGCTTTCCTGTGTCATACTCTTCTCCCTAAGTTTCAGCCTTACCTTGGACCCTGAGCTGGCACACCATGCACTGAGACCTTTGAAACCATGAACTAAAATAAACTGTTTTTCCTCTAAGTTCTTCTTGTCAGGTATTTTGGTCACAGTAATGAGAAGCTCACTTTTATTTTTTTGAAAAATTGAGAGACATCAAGAGAGGAGGGAGACAGAGAGAAACAATTTTTAATTTAGTTTATCATGTGGCTTTCATTGCTCCAACACTTCGGAGTGTACATGTGCTGGGGTTTGAACCCGTGTACTCGTGGATGCCAGCACCATAACCACTGAGCCACTGCTTCAGCCCCAAAAGCTGACTTTTAAAACAGTCTTAATAACCAGGGCATCAAGCATCATAAACAAGTCAAAGCTACTTCCAGGGAAATGTTGAAAGGAGATCTTACGGTGTTAAGGAGGCAACAGATTCAAACTGAAAGATATTTTCATAGTAATAAAATGTGTATACTATTTGTATGCCCAGAAAGCCAAGAATTAATAAAGAATTTAGTTTATTGAGAAACATTTGGAAAATTAAACCAATAAAAAGCATGGCCATGAATAATTTCAGGCAAACAAAAAAGTCGTGAAAAAATGATAGAGTTTTAAGTAACCTGGATGACAATAGCATTTGTATTATCATTGAATTTTTGCACTGAATATTTAGCAGCCAAGAGTACTATATATAGGGGATTTGGTTTCTGAGTCTGTTGTGAAGAGATGAAGAAAAAAGAGTCCAAAATAACACCTAAAATGAAGAGCCAATTGGTAGCACAACAAGGAAGTGATTAGTTCTGAAGGTAAATACCTCAGAGCTTAATAGAGATGCAAAAATGGGATGAATTTAAAGAGGGAGAAATTTCAAGAAGCCTGTTACTTTTTTTTTGCTCTTCTTTCACTTTTTTTATTAAGAAATTTATTTGTTGAACAATAAACATGCTTCTAATGAAACAATATAATATATATTCTATTAGGCTGTTATTTTTTAAAGAAACTTTGACTTGCAAACTATGATAAAGAACTATTTTTTAAAAAAACTAAAACTAAAAAAATTACCAAATACAACCCAACATAGAATAATTTTAAAAATCATCCATTACCCTTCCATTGCCATGAAGAAAAATTTTAATGTCATTTTATGTAAATCATGTATGTGTGTGCCTATGCATATATTATATATCAAATATATGCATATATTTGATTATATATATTTACATACACATATACACCAAGTAACATATGAATTTTATTTTTATTAACCTTATAATTTGACCAATTCTTCAGACACTAAAAATTCCTTAGTAACATTATTTCAATGATAATAATATTCTCAGTTTTATGGCTTATGTATAATTAAAAGGTTAGGTTAAATATTTCATATCATAAAATTCTTCTGATTTAAAATATTTGGACTATTTAACAATTATTATAAAGTAAGAACAACAATTTATCATTACCATCAACTAAATTTAATTATTTTTGGTAATGTTTGCATTTTGTTTTTACAAAGTGAGACTATTCATGAACGTATGATCTTCATATGAAGAAAAATAGTCTCTTCCCCCAGAACTCTCCACAGTGAATGCTTTAAATGTTATCATAAGCAGTATAGTAGAAAAAAGGCTTAGTATAGGAAAACTTGGAAGACCCAAAGACCAGTAAGACCAAACTGGTTCATAGTTATGATCTAACTTCTGGAGAACTTCCCACCAAAGACAGCAATACTCTGTCACTGTGCATGTGCAAGTATAGGAAGGTATTCAATGTATCACACATACACACTGTTGGATTTTCCAACTGAATTCACATAAACTAATTTAGTTAATCCTATCAGACAGTCATAGGACAATTTGAACACATACTTCTATTTGATAAATGAGAGAAGTTATTATCATAGAAGGCAATTTTTTTTACAGTATTGGAGATTAAACTCAGAGCCTCATATGTGCCAACTGCCCTACAAACAAGCTACACCCTAGCCCTCTTTATTTTGAGATTGGGTCTTGTTAAATTGGCCAGACAGACCTTGACTTGCAATCCTCCTACCTCAGCCTCCAGAATAGCTGTGATTACATGCATGTGTACTAACAGACACAAATGTAGTTTTACAAGTCAAGGTGACACCACTAATTATGAAAGTACTGAAAGCAGACCCAGGACCCTCACTTAAAAAAAAAAAAAAAAAGCAAACATCTTTTCAGGTTGCCAAGGAATAGGAAAATTAGACCTAATCATTAAATTAGTTGTCCCATATCATCACCCCTCCCCCACCCTGCAAAAAGTAAAGATTGCTACTTTTTTATGTTTATCCAAACAAGAAACATGTGCTCTACCACTAATTAAAAGCAGTTAGAAAAAATACTATTTTTGAAGGTTTATGGTTTGGATAGGAGGTGTCCCCGAAAGTCCATCTTAGTTTGAATGGGCTTAATGGGTGATAACACTAGGTAGATGGGGTATGGCTTGAGGAGAGGGGTTGATGGGGGATGCGCCCTTCCAGGGTGCATCTTTCTTATCACCCCCAACTTCCTGCCTACTATGTGCAGAGAGAGACTCCTCTGCCATGCCCATGAGCCATGCTGTTCTGCCTTGGTTTGGGCCCATACCAATGGAGTAGCCCGACTACTGACTGAACCTCTGAAACTATGCACCAAAATAAACTCTTCCTCCTCAAATAGTCTTGTCAAGTATTTTGGTCACAATGACAACAAAATAAAATAAAAGAGTCTAATCAAATCATGTGATAAATGATGTTATTTAGAAATTATATAATGATGTAGATAGAAATAAATATAATTATGAGATAAATATGTCTAACCATTTGATAAGCTTTATATTAAATGGTTACATTTTTAGCTAACATGCTGTTAAGTTTAAATTTGGTTTATTCAGTACATAAGCTGTTAGTGGATTATTCTGCATGATATATATAAATTTTTTTTCTAAAGGAGATTTTGGGGAATGAACACTAAATTGATTCATTATTATAAAAATATATAATATTATGTTTTAGTTATCCTTCTATCACCCATGGAAACAGCTCATAGAAGAAAAGTCTTTATATATCATAATGTAAAAAAATTACTATTCATAAGAAATCATTTATGAGCATAGAGGTCAATAGACACTGTGTGTTAAACTGTTAGGGAAATCAAATTGGCATATTCCCAATTTTGTCATCCCTATTATATTTGTATAAATTTTCAAATACAATGCAGATGCTTCCAGGGTCATAATGCAGAAAAATTTACCCCACAAATTGTCTTCTCTTGGAAGAGTATTTGACTAATTTTGTGATGTCTGTTAGAGGATCATGGCTCATCTGCCACTGATACTTCATAACCCTCTAACTGTGACACAGATGTTTCATTTTGCAAGAAAAGATAAGAAAGCAAATGCAATCATTTTCTGAAAACCATCAAGAGCAATTAAATTTGACATTGAAGTCAAAGGCAAATTCATGGATATAAAATCGTTTCCAGGAACTTTGACCTTGATAAAATTTTGTTCCTTACATGATGGAAAGGTGAGAGAAAAGGTAGATTTTTAACCTTTTAATTGCACTTTGCTTGCTAAGAAAAATTTTGTATATACATGGGGGGGAGAGAAAGAGAGAGAGGGGTCAATTGTATTTAGTTTTCATTTGGCTTTCATTGCTCTGACACTTGGTTGTGTATGTGGTGCTGGGGCTCAAGCCTGTCGACTTACATGCAAGAAAAGTGCCCCTCCCACTGAGCCACTGCTCCAGCCCATAAGAAGAACTCTTAAGAGGATTGTGCCTTGGACATGACAGGAACATAGAGTGGAGTGGG
This sequence comes from Aplodontia rufa, assembly GCA_004027875.1. Classification (NCBI taxonomy): domain Eukaryota; kingdom Metazoa; phylum Chordata; class Mammalia; order Rodentia; family Aplodontiidae; genus Aplodontia; species Aplodontia rufa. Next base: position 9,694 of record PVKS010036587.1, read on the forward strand.
ACTGTGAGATGATGGTGAACATGGATGCATCACCAGTGTACCACAAAGGCACAATTTTACCCCAAGCAAAATTGATCATTCACCTTTTATGTTTGACATTCATTTGAGACTGGTATTTAAAATTTCTCCTGTGTCAGATATTTTCCAAAATGAACTTCAGATTATTTCAAATATAATTTTCACTAAGTATTAATAATTCTTCTGGATTCTAATATTTGTTTCTTCATGGTTTTATTTGTATAACTATTTGCAGTGGAATCATCATTTGAGCTATTTTTATTGGTGTTCTTTGTTTTTCTACAGAGCTGAATTCTAATGAGCCAAATAACTTTTGCACTGTACTTTATTCAATTTGAATGTATCATAATAGCCTCTGATATGAAATACTTTGATTTATTTAGTTCCACATTGCTAAATTTACTGAGTTAGTGCCAAATTTATAGAAAATTATCTTTAATGAAGCATTCTCTCTGAACAGTTCCTGGAAAGGTCTAAAATGTATTTTGTCTTTAAGAAATCTTTTCATGCAGCCTTATGGCTATTTAAGCTATGTCACCATCAATCAAGTTAGAACAGAGACTTGGAAACAGATGTCAAGGGCATTTTCTCTGTGTCTTAACTGATTATCAACATTCCTGATTAATGATGGGATTTCCACAAAATCTATATCCCTGGGACAGAGGCTCTCTGGATAAAATCTTCCTTTTTATCAGTTTCAGGTGTAACTGCCAAAAAAAGTTTCAGGGCTAGAGGACCTTTCAAGGTGAAGGTGAATGAAATCTTAATACCATGTCATAAATTCACTTGTATGAATAAGATAATGTCTTGGTTGTATGAGACAGATGACTGCTAGGTGCAAAGAGTTGTTTTCATTTGCTATGGTTTCATTTTTATTTCATTGTTTTATTGAAGCATAGGAAACATGTTGTTTTAAGTTATTTACAATACATATGATGTCAATAAATGAAGCAATTTTCTATAGCTTGGGAGGTAAGTCCTTCAATCAGATTTAAAAAAAAAGTTAAATGATTATCCAGTAAGAAATGATCCTCCAGTACACTAAATGTTGGAGCTACGATGATGGAGGTACTTTGGGCATAAGTAGCCCACTAAGATAAAAGCTTCTAGATATATTTCCCAAATGATAGTATTTTAAAGAAATTAAGCACAAAGACTGATGATCTTGGCTGTAGATATATGCAGAATTGAAGTTATTGGGTCTACCTAAAAAGAACGTAGGATTAACACGTATGAGAGAAGCATCTTTCCTTTTTAAATGAGAAGTGATAAGTGTTTTTGAATAGACATATTCATTTTCTTGTTGCTATTGTTTTGAAATGGACTTTCTTTGATGTTAACATCAATTGTTCCTTTGAATTATCTCCTAAAGTGATCAAAATATTTATAAAAAAGCTATCTTAACATAAAAGAATATCACCAGATACATTTAATTTATATGAACCAGAGATCAGGCTAAATTAGTCCAGTACCTATCTTATAATAAAATGTCTTGCATACATCTATAGTATTCTGGGAACTGATTGTATATAGGAAAGTAGAATTGTTGACCTGAAAAGTCATCCTCCCTTCCACATCTTTGTTTCAATATTTCGTATAGTATTAAAATCTAAAGACTGTGTGTGTGTGTGTGTGTGTGTGTGTGTGTGTGTCCCAATGGTGATTAAAGGACAATGGAAGAATATGCTAAACTCTTGAAACTGATATATGAGGTGGAATGAATGAGTGATGCTCCTCTGGAAATACAATAGTATATTCACATTTAGCCTTGGGCAAACAAGCCAGATGCTTATATTCCATCCTAAATAAAAATTGATTCAGAGAAAATAGATTCACCAAAAATTAGGAATTTTTAAGAGGAAGAAAGATTATGGCTTATTTTTCTAGAAAAAATAATTTGCTTTATAGAGTTAAAGTTCTCAAGTATCAAAAATAACTGAGAATTAAAACTAGATTTTCAAGGCAAGTTTACTTTTTATGATAAAATGCAATATTTTATCATATTTTCAACTAAGTATAAGAACTGAATTCTCTCTTACCACTCATAACCAGTGAAGTTCCCTTAAAGAAACAGAAAATAAACATTGCATTAAATTGTTGAAAGTTAAAATTAATATGAAAAATTAGTTTATAGTGCTTTTTTATAAATTAATGTTATTAACATTTATAACTTACAAAACATAGTTAAAAGTGGATTTCTTTTCCTGTTGTTGTTTCTCTCTTCCTATAAACTACAGCATCTTGAATGGAACACCTGCAACCTCAGTCACATGATCTGGGTAAAGCCACAGAGCTTCAGCGAACTTGTCTTGCCTTGGAGACTAAGCTCAATAAAGCTGGCTCAGTCAAGCAGTGAAAACCTGGTATAAAATGATCTAAATAAGAAGCCGGATTGCAGCATATGATAAGAGCTCTTTAGCAAGTGAGTGTTCACAACAGGTAAAAATCCCCATTATGGAGGGACCCAAGAGTTGAAGTCAGGGATCAAGGAAGCCTGTGAGCCGTGAGTCCCTGGCGTGTCCAGGTAACAGAGTTTATGTGTACCAGTTGAGCAGTGTGAGGCATTCGCTTACACAAATTATTGTGGCCCCAGTGATATTTTAACAGTCATATGCACATACATTGGCTCATAATAAAACACTTGAAGTGTCAAATACTTAACTGAGATTCAGTATATCCCACCAACTTGAACTGGGGTGCATGGGGGGCAGAGACTGACAGAGCAGCGTGAGGTCCACATTGTGGACTAGAAACCAGCATCCATCCCTAGATCACACATTCGTTTATATACTAGGGCAGCAGGTACTGGGACTAGTGAGAGAGACACACTCTTGCCCTCATGGATTATAACCTAGTAGAGGGAACAGGTAAGTCACAGGTACCTGATAGAAATGATGACAGACAGCCATGTAAGAATAAACAGGGGATTATCTTTAGACCTGGTGTTTGGGAACTGTGACTTTGAAGTAGTAACACTTTAAATGTTTCTAACATAACAGAAGGTGGACATGCAAACAATGCAAGACAGAATATTCCAGACAGAGACTGGACTGTAGTTAGTGCTTCAGAGAACACTAGTAAGAGAAAATTGTAGAGACAGAGGGTTGGATCAAGTATTGTCATGGGTAAGATTTTTCTTGAATGTGACAGATTTGTAAAATGAAATGTTACATGTGAACTAATACAATTTTGAAGGTTGAGGTTGGGACATGAAGCTAACTCTCTTTTTCCCCTCTGAGAGATGTGAGATGGTCATCAGCTGATGGAGAGCAGAGGAAAGGAGGGTGCAGGAAGTTGGAGGTGTGAGAAGGTGTGAGACAATCCTCTCTCATGTGAGTAATGAACCCTGTTGGAAAAGTCAGTAGTGCTGCCAATTCCAGGCATAAGGTGAGGCAACTGTGAAAATAGGATGATCCAACAGGAGTGAGATTAACATCAGGCCAGGTTAGGTGCACCCAACTCAGGAAAGCCCTCAACCTTCACAGAAGAGAAGCAAGCAATGGACAAATTCCCAGGGAGGAAGTTTCTAATGGTGCCAGGGTTCATCCTGGGCATGTTAATTGTCGGGCTTAAATAGGGCGAGGTAATCACTGTGATCACCAAGGCAGGAAGGCTCAGGTTTGTGGCAAACCTACCACCCACCCTGACTCCAGCATGCTGCAGGACTGATTTGAAAGGCAGTGTTTAACAGTCACCACAAAGGACGAAGGACGAAGGACTGAGACAGACTTCAGAGATTTTACAATTCACCAGAAAAAGCAAAAGCAATCTTGGAATATTTCAAGGAATTCAAGAGACCTCCAAATCAAAGAGGCAGAAAATTACTCCAGCCTGCAATTTATTTGAAATACAGAGGATATTATTCACTGAGTTGAATTTGCAGCTTCTTTTCTTCCCTTCTAAATCTTTTTCAACCATCAGTCCATCATCAACTGTCTGCCAGTATGTCTAGAGCCTACAAATTTTTAAAGGAACCTGCAGTGTATTGCAAACACATTTCTGTGGTCTAAGACATATAAATCTGATAAGTATATGCTGGAGATGAAGTTTAATTGATATCAAATTATACCAGTACAATGACAACAGGGCAGCACTAGCTGGGATCCCTGACGTGGCTTTCTACGATATAAGATCAAGCTTGAATGAGAATTGGGAGGTGAGTGATTGGTCCAAGAAGAAGGGGAAAAATAATGATAATCTTTTAAAGCTTGAGCAGGTGCAGTAGACTAATAAAGAATAAACATAAACTCCCCAGTTAGCCTATGAGGTAAGGAGAGGATCCCTATTTAAAAGATGAGAACATTGACGTTACAAAAGGTTGAAGGGTTTACCCCAGATCATTATGGACCAGGGGTCTCCCTGCTGCCATTTTGGTTTCAGTGCAACACAGTATCTCTGTTGAATGTACTATTTCTAGGAAGTGGGCTGGTGAGTGCTATGTAAACTCTAAATGCCTGATCACCCTATCACAGGAATGCCCTATTTCACTTCCCTGCACTCAGTGACTTTTCTAACAGTCCCTCATAAGGATCCTGGGTACTACTGCACAGTTTATACAAGAGGTATTCCTTCTGTGAGGCATGAGCTTCTCCACAGAAACTTTCAAAGCAAAGCAGCTGCTACACATGCCCCATGCCTGTCCCATCTCCTTCAAAATGAGCTCTCATACGGAGGGAAACCAGCTCGCAGATAGCTGTTTGAACCGCTCCAGAGATCACTAATGCAGAAATTCCTGCCAACAGAGAAAAATGTGTCCAGCACTATTCTGGTGGGACCTGTGGTCCTGTCCTGAACAGACTCCTGCCACAGTAGCCCAGAGTAGTTTTGAAAGTCTGCCTGTTTGAGATGTGAGTACCTCTGCTGGGACTTGAAGTCACACATTCTATAAATATCACATTTAAGAGAACTCTGCTGTGCCCTGAAGTGTAGATATTCTCCAGAGGAGTCCTGAAACTCTCCAGAGGTTCTAACAAGGATCCTTGTTACTCCCTCTCATTGATAGATGTCCCTCTGCGTCATCTGCCTTGACTGTCATTGAGTTCTCCATGTTTCTCTCTATGTGACCTGTCACGGCACACGGAATCCTCCAGCTTGCCCATTTCCAGGAATGACACTTGGAAGTTGGTAGCATTCCTTCACAAGTAGATTACCCAGATCTAAAAGAAATATGGATTATAGAGTAGGAACAAACAGAAATTAAGAATAAGAAGCTTACTTCTCCACATTGAAGGTAAAGGAAGAGATTTCTCCCTTTTTTTAGAGAATTTACTTTTAAAAACATGTATATGCAAGTTTTCTGTTTGGTTGAAATACACGTGAATCTTCTGAAAAGCTGTTTAACCTTCTTGCTGTTCTGTGACCCAGGAATGTGCTTCTCAAGGACCTGAGAGTCATCTGTTTTGCAACGCCATCTAGGAAGGAAGTGTCTCTTTCTCTTAGTGTCCATGAGAGGGCAGGACCAAATTGTAGCCAATGTCTTGCTCACAGTTGGAAAATTACTTCCTGTCACAGAAATGTGAGAGTTTTATTTTTTTCCTTATATAAATCCAATTAACTAATATAGATGATCACCCTAATTATCAGGTGAATTCACAATGAACTTTGTGTATAAAACCAAACATTGTGTTGTGAGACCTCCTTATTTAACATTTAAGCCAGGTGCATTGCTGCACACCTGTAATCCCAGCAACTTCAGTGGCTGAGTCAGGAGGATCACAAGTTCAAAGCCAGCCTCAGTAACTTAGCTAGTCCCTAGGCAACTTAGTGATGCCCTGTCTCTAAGCTCCTATCAGTTGTTAAGCTCCCAGGGTTCAATACCCAGTACCAAAAAAAAAAAAAGAAAAAAGGAAGTGTTTTAAGTGTTTGTTCATCTTGAAAGTAGTACATGATGGGTAACTTTTTTTTTTTAAGAGAGAGGGACAACGAGAGAAACAGAGAAAGAGAGAAACAACTTTATTTAGTTTTTCACATGGCCTTTGTTGCTCCAACAATTAGTTATGTACATAGTGCTGGGGTTTGAACCCAGGTCCTCATGCATGCCAGGCAAGTGCCAAAACCGCTGAGCCACCTCTCCAGGACCTATGGGTAACTTTTTGACTATATAAAAAGGTGAGATTTCTTCCTGTGTTTATAGTTAGCAGATTGCTTAGGGTCATAGCACATTCTATCTGAATTCCTGTTCAATAATAAAACATTTTTCTTTCTCTGGTACCTCTGTGGAGAGATTTTCAGAAATAGGAGTAGATTTTATTTTCAACTGTATTTCCCCAGCAAGTAATACATGATATACAAACTTATTTGGTTATCTTTTACTAATTATTTGATAGTCATTTAGCAAATTAATTGGCTTGTTCTTATGTATTTTATTTCATACTATATTATCCATAGACATGAAAATCACTGTCATTCTGAAAGTCTCAGAATGTTAATTTAGAAGAAAATTCATCAAGAGATGAAAGTGAAAGGCAACCACTAAAAAATGTACTTTTGAATTGAGTTGTGCCTTTAATATTTATTGAGTAGTCTGGACTTTGTAGTATAATCCAAATATATAAACAAAGATAAATTTTGTCCTGAGAAATAAGTAAAAGGAAAACCTGTGAACCATTTTAGGTTATTTGAAGAATTTCCATATAGAAGAGATAAGAGGATTTTCTCAGAATTTTTGAAGAGGCAGAATCAGTCCCCACATGTTAAACTCTTAGGGGAGGGGAAAGCTGGATTTATAGGAATAATGTTTTAATATGTGAAGCCTTCTTGTGTGGAGCTTACCATCCTTCTGTGGCCATGAGAGTATTCACTGTGAAATCACTGGAGTGTGGGTTGTTGGGTTGGACAGGTGTCCAGCTGCAATTCTAAACACCAAAGCCTGGCACTGGTGAGAGATTGACACACATGCTTCCAAGATCTTTCTAACTCTACCGTTTATTGTTTTTGTAAAAGTAATAGATTTTTTTGGAGGAGAAGGGAGAGGGAGGGAGGATAGGGGGGATCTAGGGAGACAATCAACATTGTAGCATACTGTTTACCCTCCTGAGAATCTAAATAATACTTACACAATCATTTAATTCTAGAAAATTCACAATCTAAGCATCTATATTGCTTGTAGGGGAAAAATATAGAAAAATCAAGAGACTGGGGTATGGGCGATGTAAGGGAAATTCTGGTTTAAGAACAAATGCATACTGTATTGTTACTTTATATACATTTATGATTCCACAATAACTCAAATCCTTAATAAAACATCAAAAAATAAAGAAATAGATGAGAGAATAATAGAATTAAAAAAATAAATTGTGTAGATTGTGAAAAAATAGATTTCATCAAAAGAGAACAGCCACATTTGAAAACTAAGATCTCTTACCAAACGCCTTCTATGCATCAGGCACATTGCTCAGCATTTTGAACATGTCATCTGGCCTCCACAAGCCTGAGAAGATGCATTATGAGTGACATATAACAGGTGGGGAAACTAGTGTTCACCCCTCCAGTGAACTGCATGTGATCAGGGATTTTTTCTTGTTTGTTTGCTCTGACTGCTGCTTCTCCAAAGCAAAATGGAACAAATTCAAGATATGAAATGAATACAACCAAAAAGATCCATTGCGTTACTTTTTTATGAGTAAAATAACTTAAACATAATAGAAAATCACAGAAGCATGTGGAACATATTAACTTCTTTCAATATCAACATATCCCCAAAAGGCTCTTAGCATTTCCAGGGTTGATAAAATGAATAAACAGCTCAGGAGTTTCTAAAATGGCATGTTAAATGATTTCTTTCTTCTGAAAGTGTTGCTTCTTAAAAATTTTTTAAATATATTTTGTTCTAGATTATAATACCTCTCTTGTTTAAAACGGTTTTTGTGCATTCCAGGCAGTAGCGCCCCAGAGTTTTCTATTAAGCTTCCCTTATATAACTATTCTTCTGTGTACTGAACACAGTGATTGTTTTACCACTGAGCAACATCCCTGGCACTTTTTAATTTTTTTTTTTGTTAATTTTAAGATAAGGTCTTATAAGTTGCTCAAGCTGACCTCAAACCTGCAATCAATCCTCCAGCCTCAGCCTCCCAAGTTGCTAGGAATACAGGGGTGTACCACTGCACTCAATCCCTTACCAAACTTGTAATACTTTGTCCCCAACCTCCCTGCTTTCCCTTTCAACACACCTCCTGCTTTCTCTAGCTTCAGGCAACAAAGTGAGAAATATTCTTATCAGAGCCCACTTGGCTTCCCCAAGTTTAGACTCTGGTTCATCCTGTCCCTTGTTAGCCTACTATCTGTGTCTTGGAAATTCCTTTGCTCCATTCCAGCACTTAATATTCTCTGTTTCAGTGATCTCAGTGTCATTTCCTCCTGCATATCCACCACCCTCCTTTTATTGTAGTTGTGTCTCCTTCTCTTAGACTTTTGTCACCTAAGATGTGCAGAAAATCTTGGAAAAGTCTCTCCGCCTTCTTTCATTCTCCCCGCTTTCTACCTCTCTGAATCTCTCTCCCCAGCCCAAGGAGTCCTAATGGAGGCTAAGGGTAGGAAAGTCTTTCTTTCTTTGCATATGAGATTTCATAGCAGAAGTAAAGAACTTAATTTAAACTTGGTGCCTTTGCCTCTTTGCTTTGATCTACCACCTCCAATCAATGTGTGATATGGCCTGTTCTAACTTGCAGGAGAGTTCTAATGAGTGAGAGCAGAAAGAAGTAGCAGGGGCAGAAAAGGGAAGAGTAACACAAAATGCTCTGTTACAAAGACAAGCAAAACCTCTTTCTAAAAAGTGTTTTGCTGTATACTTTGAGGGTCTTAGAAAAATAGTTCTCTTTCCTCATCAGCTCAAATTTAATTTAAATCAATCAAAACATATAACACTTCTGCATAAGCACTCCACATGCTATATTTTCTGGTTGATTTGAATTAGATAAAGCAGGAGATGCCCCCTTGGTGACTGTGTCTGCCTCAGATCATCAGGCACCCTGGGTGCAATGTGATCTCAAGCATCCTATCATTCCTGGTTCTCCTTGCACCCTAGGCACAGAAGAGACATACTTGTAAGCATTCAAAGAAACAGGCAGAGCCATGTGGCTTTATTTGGACAATGAAATCTGAGCTGAAGACCATGTGTCATCATGAGCTAGAACATTTAATGTTTAATCTCCATTCTCAATGTTGGGCAGAAGCCTTGGAGAACCCTGCAGCCTCAAGTTGAGATTGTAGTGTTCTGACATGTCAAGTCGTTTCTCAGCTGGATCCTTAAATGATTAAACAAATGGAACTCTGTCTACCCACATAAAGTTGGCTATTTTTTGGATTTCAATTACTGTTTGATTATACATGGATATGATAATTACTACCTCTACAAGGTACCTGAACTGTATTTTGTGGCAAAATTGTGCAATAGACATTTATTAATTTTAAATGTGGTATCTATGTTAACCTCAGCATTACTAACTTACCCCAAAGCATAATAGGGCACAAAAGGCAAAAAGGAGGTAAATAAAATATTTTGAATGCTCTAAAAGGAAGTTATTTTACATGAAGTGTTTTA